>VDFB02000363.1:86126777-86172011 GCA_007258455.2 Sequoia sempervirens
CCTAATTGAACACTAAATATTCTTGAACCAAATGTAGTGAAAAATGAACCAACGTAGACTTATCTTGATTCTTGTCCTTTTTCTTGATTTTTTCTTTGGTTCTTCAATTAACCACTAAGGCCTCCTTAGTTGATTTAGAAGTATTCTTTATCATTTCTTTAGAAATATAAGATGCAACCACTTCTACCATCTTAACTTGGTGGCAGTTCTCTTAATGGTCATATGTATCAATGTGATCCCATGAATTTGGAAAAGAATACAACAAAATCATAAACTAATCATATTATCTATTTATGTTCCATCTTTGTCAACTAATATATTATCTATTTGTTAGATCACTCACATAGGCTATGGAAAGAAAGTTGAGTTTACATCAAATACAGTGGTAAATAGAAAAAATCACAATGGGTTGAAAGTTTCCATGGGAAAATCAAATCATCATTTTAGACTATATTAGTTTTCTCACTTTGTTCTTGAATATCCTTTGAAAATATTGCTCACTCATTCAAATGAGGTGAATTATTTGTAGCATCAATAGTTTGGCCACTTGAACTACCATTACTTGCAACAAATTAGTCAATAGGACATGGTTTGATCGTTTCCTTCTATTTGATTTTTTGATGGATTTTTTCAAGGTTACCTTCTTGGTAAACATCTTGGGGAGAAATATAATAAATATAAATTATGGAGGGCCATAAAACTATTGGATACATAGTGATTTGGTAAGACCATTTTCACATCCTTCCTTTAGTAGGTATCTATATATCTTAGAATTTATTGATGACCTTTCCTGATAAACTAGTTAGGGTTTATATTCTCAAATAGAAGTTTGATGCCTTTGAATCTTTTTCAAAATTTCAAGGATTTTATAAAGAAACAATCAAAGAAGTTAATCAATATTGCACATACATATAATGGGGTTAAATATGTTAACCATCATTTTGAACAGTTTTGTGCTTCAAAAGGTATAAACATGCAACACACAGTTCCATATTCTCCTCAGGAGAATGGTGTCATGGAATGCAAGAATAGGTCTTTGAAGGAGATAGAAAATTTTATGATTCAATCCAAATATTTGGAACCTCAATATAGGGAAAAGGCCATAAAATATGCATGTTACATCCAAAATCAAGTTTCTCACAAACATTTGAAGGGGCTAACTCCTATCATGATTGAATTGGTTGGAAACCCATAGTTAAGCACTTTTGAGTTTTTGGTTCTCTAGTATGTCTCCATATTTCGTAGGGAAATCCAAGGCTATAGATCTATAGAGAAAGTATTGCATATTTTTTGGGTACCCAAATGATGGAAAAGGATAAAGGCTTCTTCATCTCATCACTTATGAGTTGTTCATTAAGAGGAGTGTTTTCTTTGAGGAGAACACTTCCAGTTCTTCTCTACCACTTCTCCATCCACTATTACATTAAATATATTGCATCATCATGATAGTTCTCAGAGGATCTTAATCCTCCTAATCTTGATGAGGAATCTTCTTCCTCCACTTTAGATGGTGATAATGATCATATAGATTCCCATTATTCTCAGTCATCATTCAAAGATTGATGATTCTCCTCCACACTCTCCTACCTCTAGGCCTCTTTGGGCTCATCAAACATTAAAATCAACAAGTTATTGAGTTGATGATTCGTCAAATACTAGAAGAACAAGATCACATTTTCAACAGGCTCCACATGTCTTCCTTACTTCAACTTTAGATTCATAGACATATCAAAAAGCTTTAGGTATCCTTGAGTGGGTGCTTCTATGCAGGAAGAGTTTAGTTCCTTGGAAAGGAATCATAAATGGGATGGATTTTGTCTTCCTAAGGGAAGAAAACTTGTTTGATGCAAGTGGATTTATTGAAAAAAAATTACAACAAATGGGTTAGTTGATAAGAATAAGGCTTTCTTAGTTGCAAAAGGATTGTCCTAGATTCCTAAGATTGACTATTCTAAGACTTTTACACTAGTTTCCAAAAGGAATTCCATCTGACTTGTCCTTGATATTGTTGCAACATATTGTTTGGAAGTTCATCAGATGGATGTGACAAGTGTCTTTGTTCACAAGGACCTTCAAGAGGAAATCTACATAGAGCAGCCACATGGATTCATTGAAGATCCTTTACTTGCTTGACATCTTCATAAGTCTCTCTATGGCCTCAAACAACCTCCTCGAGCTTGGTATGTCAATATAGACTCCTTCCTTCTAATAATTGGGTTCACTCTATGCCATTCTGATTCAAACATCTACTTTTTATAGTAGGGTAACACTCTCACATTTTTGGTTATCTATGTTGATGACTTGTTGATCATAAGGAGTCATTCATCCACCATTATATTGAAAACTACTTTACATGATATATTTTTTATGTCATATTTAGGTCTTTTGTATTAATTCATGGGGATTGAGATCACTTAGTCATCCTCTGATATTTTCCTTGCACAATATAAGTATGCTCTTAATATTCTCTCCAAATTTCATAGTGTTAACTATAACCCGCATCAACTCCATATATGTCAACTATCAAACTTGAGGCTAAGTGTTCTTCACCCTTGGTTGATGGCACTTTATACTGATATCTTGTTGGGAGTCTTGTGTATTTGACTCATATGAGACTCAAAATTTCATATGATGTAGGCATGGTCTCTCGATTCATATAGGAGCCACATGAGTTGTATTGGAAAGCAACCAAGTGAATTCTTCGCTACATTTAGGGTATTCACAGTCATGGGATTCAATATATAGTGGTGTGAATATTGACTTGGTGGGATATACAAATTTAGATTGGATAGGTGATTTTTGAGATCACAAGTCTACTTCAAGGTATTTCATCTCACTTGGAACTCTCGTCTAGTTTGTTGGTTGAGCTAGAAGTAGTATGTAATTTTTCTTTCCTCTACAAAGGTTGAGTATCGAGGGGTATTTAATGTCACTATTGAGGATATTTATCTTTAGAATATTCTCATAGAGTTTGGAATTCCTTTTAGAAAGCCTACAATCATATTTTGTGATAATCAAAGTGTGATACAAATCTCACAAAATCATTTTCATCATTAGACAACTAAACACATTGAGATTCATATGCACTACATTTGGGAGTTGATTCAAGAAGGCATCATTAAGTTGATTTAGGAAGGCACTTCTTTTGGTATCCCCTGTGGCCCTTTTTGGGTCATTTGCTCCTCTTGGCGTGGGGTTTTGTTGTGCGAGCTCCTTAGCTCTATCTAATTTAGCTTTTTTGAGCACTGTGGGTCTGGTTGTTTGGTGGTCAGCGTCTGTTGTTTGACCTAGCCAGTTTTGGTGGTGGAGGTTGTTGTTCTCACCTCTTGTTTTGCTTTGTCTCTACTCTTGGGAGGGCCCCTGTCATGTGTTGCTTTGGTCCTATCATTGAGGTGTGGTTTTTCTCCTCATGTTAGGATGTAGTCTTCCCAATGCTTTGATGGGTCTTTTGTGTGCCTAATTTGGTGTTATTAGGGTTTTTAATTGTGAGAGTAGGTGTCTTTTTTCTTCCCTTGCTTATGGACCTTCCCTAGTGTGCTTTGTTGTTCTTCGTTTGTGTTTGGGGGCCGGTGCTTCAGTTGGAACCCTCCGTGGGGGTGGATCTTTTGAAGGACTCTTACATGCTGAAGGTGTTGAAGGCTGGGTGGATTTTAGAGATTATTTTAAGGACCCAGATGTTGTTGTTGTTTTTTCTTGCTAAGGTCTTTCCTCCTACTGCAGTCTTTTCCTTCTCTCTGAATACTAGGTCTTCTTTTAAGGTGAAGACCTCTCCTATGGAGGTGGAGTCCTCTTCTTCAAGGGTTGAGGTGTATTTTGTGGGTGAAGGCTTACTCCTGCTTTTCCTATTCAGATGGATCCCATTCAAATTGAGGTGGAGTGTTGGTTTGTAGGAGTGTTGTGGCTATTGGAGGTTGGATGAGCTTGGTTTTTTTCTCCTATAGAGGTAGAGAGAGCAACTGGTTTTGGTGGAACACTTTTGGAGCCTTGAGTATTTTTGGTGACCTCTCTTATAGAGGTGGAGAGGATATGTTGCTAGGCTTGATTTTGTCTACTATTGGGGCTCTGCTTCTGCAAATCTATGTCTTAGTAGTTTTTAACAGTGGTATGGAGAGACTAATCTTTTTGTTTGACTGGTTTGTTGTTACCTGGTTGTTGTAGCATCTTTCTTCAGTTTAAGGTCCCTGCCAAAACCTGGTTGTATAGGGTTGTTGGTCCCTTCAAAACCAACGGTTTTGGGTTTAAGGTCCCTTCCAAAACCTTGTTGTAGTGGGTTGTTGGTCCCGTCAAAACCAAGTGGTTCAAGATCCATGTAAAATCTTGGTACTTTGTTGGGTAGTTTGTTGGTTGATGGTTGGTTGAATCTCTATTTCGCTGCTAGGTGTTATTGACTCTATTCTTTGGGTAGCTTGATCATCTTAGTATGGGTTTCGTGTCCCTTCAAAACTTGATGGTTTCAGGTCCATTCAAAACCTGTTGTTAATGGTTTTGGTTCCATTCAAAACTTTTTTTCCCCCTAATCAAAAATATTGTTCTACATCATAACAAATCACACACATCTTCACCAAAAACTTAACTAAGAGCAAGTTCCTTCATTTGTAAGCCTTATTAAGGGTGTGATAGATGTCTTCTTTAGGAGAGTCTTCTTAATCCTTCATTTTCTCTCTCTTCTTTAGGGGGTTTCTCTCTTTATTTAAGGGGGTCTATTCCTCTTATGGGGGATTATTTTGGGGGTGATATCTATGTACTTGGGTGACTCATTAGGCTTAATTTTCTAGGACCCATCTTTTCACCCACCTAAGCTATGCTTAAGGGGGGTGTAAGTGTAGGTTTTTATTTTCCTTATGTTACAAGTATTCTTTTTCTTATTTATATTATTTAATCTTGCTTAGATTTATTAGATGTATTTAATATGAGGACATATGAGAGAATACATCAACTACATTTGTTACTCTTTTCCACATATGGGTAGTTGAGTTACACACCTCTTTTGGCATGTTTTTTATTAAGAAAATATTTTGAAAGGGCCTTGATCCCTTTTACATCAAGAAAGATTCAACAATAAATACAACAAGACAAGGAACACCAACATGATGAAACAACAAAAAAGAATAGGTAGCAATGCCATTAGAATAGGAAAAAAGGCCACTCACAAAGTTACAAAACAACAACCAACAGCAACAACCACCCCAAGGGTGGAAAAACTAGACAAACATCAAACCATAAAAGTAGGTATGAATGGGTCCCAAACCTAATCAACCTCCCAAACATGCCTCATGGCTAGCAATACAGGCCAACATGTCACCCATCGAACTATAAACACAACAACCTTTAACAACATCCATCCCAAGGGTTTCCAAGACATCCTGAACATCAATTTTTCAATCATTCTTGAGACAACCATCTCACAACAATTCTACCATTCAAAGAAACAATTTCAGAGCCATAAACAATAAAAGAATTGGAAGAGAAGATAAACCTCATCATCCAACAACCCACTCTTCCTCTATAAGAGAAGTTACCAAGAGTATTTCAACCATTGCAACAAAGACCCTCCAACACATCTAGAGTCCACCTCAATAGGAGCTACTTGAGAGAAAACCTATTGAAGAAGCATGAGAAACTCACCACACCCGCATAATCCTTCTCCACCTCCATAAGAGAGGTCTCCATCTCAATAGGAAACTCAATATGCAGAGCCAAGAATATTGCAAACACTCCAATGGAGAGAATAAACTTAGTGACCATAAGCAATGGAAACAAAAGGGCCATCATTACAAACATTGAAAGCAACCTCACCAAAAATGGAAAACTCAAAACCTAAGAGTCCTCATCACCTTTGAAAACCATCATCAAACCAATCACTAAATGAGTAATCATTCCCACCAAGAGAACATTGAAATCCTCCTTATAGAGCATGTTTAGCTTTCCCCAAAAAAAATTAAGAATAGCTCCACTGAGGGCCAGAAAAAGGGTCTATGCAGGATCATGGTGGGCCAAAAAGTGGCAATGAGGAAAAAAACACATCTTTCATCGACCCAAAAATGTGAAAATACCGTGTTGAATTTTTTTAGGCTTGGGTGTCAGTACACACCACCAAAGCAAACTCCAATCCTAGTTTTCCATATCGGATATCCGATTTGTAAAAAGTATATATATACAAATTTATGGTTGTTTTAAAATCATTTGACAGTCAAACAACCCGCGAGCGCACAATGAGGAGGTTCTTTGCGTCACAGATATCCGATTTGAAAAGGTAAGATTTTAGATTTTTATTTGCTTTGATTCAATTTTGAATTAGATTTGGATAATTTCAATTAGGTTTTTGTGGATTTTTTTTCAAAATAGGGTTTTTGATTGAATTTTTATGAAAAAAATGAGTTTCGAATGGATTTTGATAAAAAAATGAATGTTTTTTATAGATTTTGATTTAAAAATAGTGTTGCTTATGTTTTGTATTAAAAAATAGAGAATTTTATAGATTTTTGTTAAAAGAGTAGGTTTTTTTTTTTAAAAACTAGGGTATTTTTATAATATTTTCATTTATATTGTCTAATTTTAATTAGATTAATTATTTCTTTAATGGGCATTATGGCTCGAGAATGAGAATGCACAAATTCCAGGTTGAAAATGAAAATCCAGACTAAGAATCCAAAATGCGAGAAATGTAAGCGGCTCCACCACCTCCTGACCATCAATTGAAGACTTAATTGGTGAAAAATTGGAGCAATTGAGGGGCATTTGTGATGTTTATAAGAAAATCCCTTGATTATCCTGTATCTCAACCACATTGACAGAAATAATTACAAATGTAGAAACCCTCTCCACCCAACATAATACCTTTCATTCGTGGGGAGAAACCATGAGGGAATTTTATGCATGTGGATTGTCTTATGATGATGTGAAAAATCTCCAAATAACAAAATCCAAAATAGCCTCTTTATTTGTTAACCCCCGCACTGGTTTTCCAATTAATGTTAACAAACCAAAACTTTCTATAAAATGGTGCACGCATAGGGGCATAGTAGATAACTTTTGGGATCATTGGTGTATGGTTTTTGATAAACCACCCAACAATAATATTGATGTACCTTTTTACTTTATTAAAATATTATACATTGAGTTTTTGTTAGGGTATCATGTCAATTAGTTTGACATTAAACCCTTCCAGGGCGTTGGTGGAGGTATGCCCCAGGATAGGCCAGGGGCAGTTAGAGTAGTCAGGTGCCCACATGTTCCCCTTCCTCCCCTTCCTCTGCCACCTCCAGTACAACATCCAAATATTACAGAGGATGCAGCCACATAGACTATCTAGGCCATTCACTTTTTGAGTGGTCTTTTGGTTTCCCATGCTTCTTCAGTAGCTCAACCACATGTTGGTGATGTTGGTGATGAATCTAGTGCTATTGCATCATCCTCCTTAGGTCCACATATTTGTGTGTCACATATTTGCAATACGTGCCAGCAGATATGCTTGGGTCCTATTGTACAACCCACTGAGCATCCATTAGACACTTCTGATTATGACATCCAGGACATGGAGATTATAGCAAATCACACGTAGGGGAGTGGAGCACACCCTACAGAGTCCTCTCCTGCTAGAGAGGTGGACATTGGAATAGTTACACAAGTAACATTTAAGGTGTAAATTCATAACTTGCATTTTTTTAAAAATGAATATTAATAAGAGATAGTATCAAGTACTAATATTTATTTACATGGTCTATTTAAAAGTTAATGTATGAGGATGAGCTCACACGGGTGACTGATAGCACCCTTAGGGCCATTTCATTTGGCCTCGACATGCACACTGTATGTATTTTTGCACTCACTCATTTACATTTTTTTACTGTATACTTGCTTGTCATTTGAATTATCATTAATGAAATTATATATTAACTTATATGTTTATCTTATTCTCTGCTTGTAGGAAACACCTAGTGCGAGCGAGGTGCGACGCTCTCTAGACTATGGAGGCGCAATGTTAGATAAGGGAAAGGTAATTGAACTCAAATTTGATTGAATTAAGATTTATAAGATCTTTTATTATTATGCATACATTGACATAGATTGGTAGTTTCCTATGTACTTGTCATTTTTATGTACAAGTGGTTGTTAGCTATACATCATTGTTAAAAAGTGTCACAACACCTGAAGGAGGAGGTGTGGAAACACCTAAAGGAGATAAAGAAAAAGATCAGCCTAAAGAGGTATGTGTTTATTTTATTTTGTGCTTGGTAAATATGTTCTAATTACCAACAATTCTATGCTAATTGTGGTTTGACTTTTTCTTGTGCAACTACCTTCAGAGCCAACGAGTGCTTCAAAGAGGCTCCATTTTGATGATCCACCAGTAGTTTAGGATGAGATAGAAATTTTGGCATTTAAATTTTGAATAGATACCGAGATGGCATATGCCACATATTGTAAAAAAAAATTTGAGTTGGTGTTGATGCCATTTTTGTATATGGACATACACTTGATTATTGGATAATTTGATATATAGAAGTTGACAATCGAAATTTAATTTCCTCCTCATGTGCATGATTAAACTCTTTGAAAATTTAATCAAGTGAACAATGGTTAAATATCAATGTACAATAGCATAAAAATAATGGTTAAATATTATGTAGTTTATATTCATATTGCTGATTACATTGCATTGCACATCTTTCAAACTCAAAGTATCACTTCACATTGCATAAGTAACAACTAGATGATGATAGATGAAAATTTTTCTATAACAATATAGTTTTTACAAAGTCAACCTAAGCAGTTATGCAATTACTTCACATTACATAACTAATAACTAGGAGCAGCTATCAATTGCATTAGCTTGTCATGGAATTCTATGAGACCACATTTCTTTGAGGAAACTTGGCACAAAACTCACAAAAAATGAAAAGAAAGCATTCAAACAAACTTTAAAGGGGTCTTAGGCCTGCTTCCCCCTCATTCCACACATTATGCAGCCATTTACTTGTAGTGTAGGGGCCGAACAATGGAGAAAACATGTAAAAATAATATATATATATATAGCCTAGAATCATGAATTATGATTAGAATATCACATAACATCATATAAACAAAAAAACTACTATAAACTTGAATTTCATTTAAAACATGCATGATAAATATTCATCGTTGAAACTTGAATTGTGGTAGCTTGGTATACAGAGTCGATTGATGCCAGGGTTCAATTTGTATGATATTGAAAAAAGAAGCCAACTAAGTAGAGTTATCAACATTCTTTAGAAATCATAAGAATTTTTTTAGTACACTAGCCATTTTGATGTCTTCTTGCAGTCTCAAACATTATTTTGTATCATTGTTACATTGGTCTTGAGAGTGATTGCATGTTTGAAGTGTATAAACACATACCTTTTTGTAATATCAAGGATACTTTTTGAATCTTCCATGCATTGTTAATATAAAACCAAAGGTCTTTTTCCTAATCTGTATGCAGCCATGCTTTTGACATTGTCAAAAAGAGAAAAACTTCCCTAATGATGCAATGTCATGGCCAAGCAGTTCTAACTCTCCACATGAGAGAAGAGAGATGTTGGAGAGTACATCAAGTCAGTGAGAATTGAAGTGTAATGTGTTTTAGTTTTTAGTACTCCTCTATTTCTCTGCAGATGTGTGATAAATTCTTAGTTCAATGATGCTGAACAATTTTTGAAAAAAGAAATTTGTGTCACAGTCCACATTCAATCCAACAAGCAAAAATGAAAGCTCAGCCTCTTGGAATGAAAATTCTTGTTTGCAAAACAAATGAATAAGAATGAGGTATTTAAGATGTTTGAAGTTATTTACAAGTCACTTTTAGGGTGCAAGGATTAAAACTTCATTTTAAATGCACTCAAACAAACATAAAGGGGTCTCAGGCCTACTGCCCCCTCATTCCACATGCTATGCAACAATTTACTTGCGGTGTAGGGGCTGAAAAATAGAGAAAACATGTAAAAATAATATATATATGTGTGTGTGTGTGAGTGTGTGTGCAACCTAGAAGCATGAATTACAATTAGAATATCACATAACATCATATAAACAAAAAAACCACCATAAACTTGAATGTCATTTAAAACATGCATGCTAAATATTCATCGTTGAAACTTGAATAGTGGTAGCTTCATATACAAAGTCTATTGATGCCAGGGTTCAATTTGTATGATATTGAAAAAAGAAGACAACTGAGTAGAGTTATCAGCATTCTTCAAACATCATAAGAATTTTTTTAGTACACTAGCTATTTTGATGTCTTCTTGTAGTCTCAAACGCTATTTTGTATTATTGTTACATTGGTCTTGAGAGTGGTAGCTTAATATAGGTCCACAGTACAAAATCTGGTTTACCTGTGTAGTGTAACAGTGGCATATGAAGATTTTTCTTTGAAAGCAAAAATGAAAGCTCTACCTCTTGGAATGAAAATGCTTGTTTGCAAAAAAAATGAATAAGAATGAGGTAGTTAAGGTGTTTGAAGTGATTTAGAGGTCACTTTTAGGGTAGTTAAGGTTTTTGAAGTGATTTAGAGGTCACTTTTAGAGAAGAGAGATGTTGGAGAGTACATCAAGTCAGTGAGAACCGAAGTGTAATGTGTTTTAGTTTGTAATACTCCTCTGTTCCTCTGCATATGTGTGATAAATTATTAGTTCAATGATGCTAAACAATTTTTGAAAAAAGAAAGTTGTGTCACGGTCCGCTTTCAATCCAACAAGCAAAAATGAAAGTTTAGCCTCTTGGAATGAAAATGTTTGTTTTCAAAACAACTGAATAAGAATGAGGTAGTTAAGGTGTTTGAAGTTATTTAGAGGTCACTTTTAGGGTGTGTTGATGATGTTTCTGCACAACAACAACTCAGAAAGAATATAATATCCTATCTCTCTTGAAAGGTAAATCTCTATCAACAAGCCTCAAGAGATAACCCCAAGGTCTCTAACATCAAGTCTTGAAAATGCATAGAAAACTCAGTGATAAATGTGAAAATGCTGGTGATCACAAAGGGACCTTACTACAAGCAAATACTGAATCTTTAATTTATCAGATCTAACAATATGATGATACTTCAATCCTAAATCTAACCCAAATGATAAATAAATAACAAAAGATAAGGGTTTCAGAGAGATTCCTAAATTTAACACTACTCCTAAGATTAACAATGCAAATGATGAAGTACTTGAAATGGACCAATCCCTCATAAACTAATTCCTGCTTAACCAAGATAAATCTGCAATCTTATAGAAATAGTGCAATCTTCTAAAGTATTAAAGATTTTCAGATCATGAGCATTCATTCAAAACAACCCTATTGCAATCAAAATGAATAAACCTCCACAATTATCTAAGCACAATAGATATAAGGTCCAAGCTAACTTTGCAAAGCAACTAACAATCAGCTAGCTACAAAAAGCATGGACAAGGGATTGTTGCAACACTTCCAGCATCAAACCATAAAAACCATTGAATCAGATCTAAATCTAAACCTAACATACATCTAATAACCTTGAGCAATTTAAAAGATAGAATCATAAGAACCATGCAAGATAAGCCAACACAAAAGAGATCACCAAACAATCACAATGTCTTCAATTGTGTTGAATCACCGAATGACAACAACAATTCCAATGTTCTGTGTTACAACATCTACTCCAGAATCGACTAACTTCTAACCCTAATTCTTACTTTACTACCCTAATTTCTCCTAAGCCGAGAACTATCTTCAGTAACTTCTACTACTACCCCCCTTACAAATGAGGAAAAATGCCATATTTATAGAAAACCCCAGAGCATGTCGGCCCAATTTAGATTTTACAATAATAAGATAGCCACAAATAGGTCGGCCAAGAGGAATTAAAAAAAATGAATTAGCATTGAATGCTTGGGACTCATCCATGTCGGCCTATGATTTACAATGTAACTCGATCCAATGCATGTGAAGGACAAAAAAACTGGGTAGAAAAGGCCCCAGATAAATAGGAAGCACAACTCCCAATGCAATCGATCATTAACTGGCCCCTTCGCCCTTATCTTGATCTAATTCATCTAGCATTTTAAGAAAAATACTCCCCAGGTCAGCAAAAGTTGGAGTAACCAACACTTTAAATTTCCTCTCCAGGTTGGCCACAGGTGAATTAATAAATACTTTAAACCATCCTTCAATCAGACTAATCTCCTCCTGAACTTCCTTGATGACCCTGTTAAATTCAGCCTGCACCCAACAAAAACCAACATCACTAATATCCATTATAACATGAGGATTAGAATTAACCCATCATCAATAATATATTCATCATTCAAATAAATTCAAACACATATCAAAACCCCTTGAAATATAGTTAATGCATAATTTCTTCAAGGTTCGGGATTTTCACCCCTTCGTGGAATTCAGGCCAGAAGGGAATTTCGAGAAAATCCAAGCCAAGCGGATTCTGACGAAAACAATCAATAGTCAACAAATTCTAGAAAAATGAAGAGAAGACGAGAATTTCAGAAAAATCCAAAGGGAGCGAAAATCCGCGAAGCAGCTAAAACTCCAGATTTCGAGAAAACACAGAGAACAAGGAAAATAGAGAAAATTCGCCAGCAAAGGAAAATCCCAAAACTGAAGAAAAACCTAGACTTCGACGCTTTCACACAATTTCATTCAAATCGATCGAAAGTTCACAAATTTGAGGACTTGGGCTCAAATGCTACTTGTCTCAAATCAATCATTGATCGATCCAGACTCAGAATTCACTCAAGGGAAACAACATTCATAAAACGACAGACCAATCCCAAATCTGGGAATTCGGCAAGGAGATGGAACTTTGGGAAAATACGATCCATGCGGAATTCTACGAAGGACCAGAATCTCCAGAAAACATTGCAAAACATCAACCACCGGGATTTGAGTGAAATCTGAGAAAATTCGGATTGGGCAGAAAATCTCGAGAGTAGTGAAAAACCCAAAATGAGCTCAAAACATCAGATTTTCAGAGTGTTTCTTAGAAAGGGGGCATATGCACAAATAAGATAATCATTCAAGCATGTGTTAAGGCAACAAAACCTCAAAATCCAAGGGCTAAAGCATCAAAAACTAGAGCAAAATAGGGTCCCTACTTTCAGTGGGGTGTGTGTGCAAAAAATGCACAACAAATGGCAACTCCGCTCAGAAAATGCTCTAAAGCATTTGATGACGAACAAGAATCAAGAACCCATAATCTCTTGTTTCGATCTCACTATCAGACAAACAAATCAAAATGCAAGATGAAAGAAAATCAGAACCAAAGGCAAACTGAACCTTTCATAAATTGAAAATCCAAGTGTGTGCACATGAGTTCATTTCCTCCCTTAAGCTACTACAGAAACCAAGTTTAGTCAAAGCAGGCTACATAAAGATTCTAACTCCAAAAGCAACCTAGATAGAGCCTCACTGCTAGTCAGGCGTCCATAGCCCCGACGAGGTTATCATTGTGGCTCTCCCAAGCATAGCTCTACTACCAGCCAGGTGTCCATAGCCCCAGTAGAGATACTAGGATACTCCTGATAAGTTGAATTCATTATGATTTTCAATATTTTCACTTTTCTTTTCTTTTGATATTCTTTTCTTTTCACTTTTCATTTCAACCTGTGAACAATGAAGTTCACACTCAGGGCTGAGAACCACAGTAGTGTTGAAGAAAAAATAAGATTTTTCACCTACCATGACCTCACAAGGACCCTAATCCAACCTCAAGATTCTTAAGATGTATGAAAGATATAAGATTTCAAAATACTTCAGGTTCAAATCAAACCAATGATCCATCTTCCTTAAATCAAACATTTAGATTGCTTCATGATAACAAGAGATCTCGACCATCCATTCAAAACATATGATTAAAGTCCATCAATGAAATGGTTGTTGTGCAAGTAGGACACTTCCCCAACCAGAAAGTAAAAAACCCAAGCCAGAGAAGCAAAGAAACAACCAAACCAACACCCAAAGCAAACCTAAACTAACCAAAATAGAAGCAAACCAAAGGAAACAAAGCAACCAAAATAATCAAACCTAAACTAATCCTAAAGCAACCGATCCCAACTATATACAAAGATACTCATAACAACTCATCATCAGATAGGGTGAACTGAGACCCGCTGCCATACAGTTCATCAATGCATGGAAAAGCAACAAGGTAATGGCAACAGTCCTCAAAAATAAAAAATTATCTTTGTACTCAACAAAATAAACCTAAAAAATGCAGCATTCAAATTCAACCTCATAATCGGGAATAATCAGAAATTGAGGCAATTCATTGAAATCATGATCAATCCATATTCAAGTTGTCTTTCCTAAACTACCATAATCAAATTGATAAGCTTCAAAATTTTTTGCAAGGAGAGAAAAAACCCGATTTTGTACTACTGTAGATTGAATGTGGTATTCATCCTTCTTCAATTGTGAAGAGCTGATCTGCTTGTCTTCAGGCGGTCTCAACTGATGATGCAATATCCCTCTTGCATGCAAAACAGAATTGGAGTCTTCAATGAACAATTCAGGGTGAAAATCAAATTGAAGAGATTCAGAAGTATAAACATGGAACTTTTGAACTATTAGATTATCTTCATGAGGAATAGGTGAGGAAATGGTAGAAGCATTGTCATATACATCAACCCCCTCAATAGGGCATTCATCTGGAGGTATCAGAAACTGATCTTCCAACATGCCTTCACCTACAACAGTGTGGTCATGCTCACTAACATTTAATGTAACATTTATGTTTTCAACATCATTCAGATTTTCCTACACATCAACATGAACCACATTAGCCACTTTGTCATTAATACATAAAAGTTGTGAATTTTCTGTATTTAGTCCACCAGCAGATAGAGAAAAAATAGAATTAGATGAACAAGAAAACTCCCTAAATTATTTTATTGGCACTAGTTCAGGTTTGTGACTACTCAGAATATCAACTCCTCCATTAAGTTCTTCACATCTTGCAGGACATTCATCAATAGGTTGTTGAAGTTCCTATATTGAAAAGTTAATCTCCTCAAAAGCTGCCTCAACGTTTACTGTTATGACTTCCTCAGATCTAGTGCTAGTTGACTCTTCTACTAGATACTCGCCAATAGCTTGTTGAAATTCCTTTATTAGAAGCTCATTCTTCGTAGTTTGATGCACATTCTTTGTATGATCGGACAACCACACTTGCCCCTCTGCCTCTTCTGTTGATTATACCGATGCTTTAGCACTGTCGGATTTATGAATAGGCATATCATGTAACATAAGGATTTCCTTAGCTTCCCATCCTTGAGGGTCAACTTCCAGTACATAATTTCCCAGGCCTGTTTTAGAAAAAAATACCTCCTTCAAAGTATTTGTATTGGCCAGGCTTGAAGCACTGTTTTGTTCAGAAAGCATATCTCTTTCAAGAGACCTTAGTACTACACCCCTGATTGCAGGATCCGCTAATAACTCATGATTAGAGAGACTTAATTTTAATTTCTTGATTTCTTCCACCACACACTCTCCTATTTGCTCCATAATCATGGTAGAATAGTTGTCTTTAGAGCCAACCACAAGTTCACCCCTACTATTTTCAACACTTCCTTTGTTATCAGCATCAAATTGTCCTCCATTTACGAAATACTGAGTATGCACATGATGGAATTCTTGAACCTCTTCAGTTGTATACTCTTCTTCATCTAATAGGCCATTTTCATTCTCCTCATTATTTCCAAAGGATTGAACTATAGATTCTTCACTATATACATACCCTGTTTCAACACGTTTATCATGTTCTTCTTCTGGTTCATTCTCTTCACTTCTTGGAAATGGGACATGATTTACAACCATGACTAATACATCATAAGGATGAGATGGTATTATCTCATGTCCACTCAAATTTCAACTAGCATGGTGAACTTTTTGCTGGAAAATAGATGTAGCAGTCTGGAACTCTTGACAGTCCAACTCAGAGTGCTAATTAGTATTATGAAGCCTACACCATCCTAAAAGAGCTACCTGAGTGAGGTGAACTCCACTAGATTTCTCTTGATTATTTGGCCGATCCAAAGATGTTAGGACTCCTCCATTGTAAGGATTTGTGTCCCAAGTCCTATTCTGACATGGTGGCTGCCCTCCATGATCTTTATTAGGATGTTGTCCCCTATCAAAGTTCTACCTCTGAGCTTGCATCATATCCCTATTGTTTTGATCATAATTGGACTGAACCCCCTTTGGGCTGCCTGGGATTGACTATTCTGGTGCCTTAGGTAGGTAACTTCAATGTTCATCTTCTCCACTAGCTTTGTGAGTGCATCCAACCTCTCCTTGTCTACACTGTTTGATGGAGGAACAATACCAACTGAATTTTGCATATAGACATTATGGTGCCCATCATTCAAGGGTTGCTTAAATATCTCAGAGCTCTATATGTAAATTTTTATGTTATCTTGTTGATGAGGAAATGGATGCTAGTTGATATATAGAGGTTAATTTGGCATGGGTGGAACTTGATTCAAGGGTTGACCTAGGCGTGAAACCAGGGGTAATTGAGGGACCCGACTCAACATAGGTGTCTGGTTAGCCAAGGGTCCAGACAAGTGATTTCTCAAATATATACTTACTTTAACAGCCACATCATAAGCTTCAAATAGGCTACCAGGAGGGTTTTCTTTCCATTTGATGAAAGTAGATGTTAAACTATCCAAAGCCTCATAATAAACCTCCCTAGCAGAGGCATCATCTAAAGCATGAGGGGGTTGTAGCCTAGCATAAGCTTTATGAAATCTATTATTGAAAGCCACTATTGGTTCATTCGCCTCCCTCTTGACTCTTGTAACCTGCAGAAGTAAATCATTAGCACTGATTGGGATCTCAATTTTTTGTAAAAACGTAGTTTCCAACTAAAGCCAAGTAGTAATAGACCCATCATGAAGATGGTTATACCAAAAAAATGCCTCATCCCCAAGGGAATATGGGAAAAGTCTACATGCAACATCCTCATGATTAAGGGTAGTTTTAAAAATCCTAATATGCTCCCCTGCAGTCCTTTTGGGATCATTAATGTGAAACTTGGAGTAGAAAAGCTCAGGGTTCTTGGGCACAGGATTGTAATGGTTGAAAGAAAAGGGAGATAGGTTGTTCCCCAAGAAAGCCATTGGTGAAGGTGTAGGTGGTAAAGGCTGATTTATGGCTAGCTAAAGCTGGTGAATGGGAATGGCTTCAGAATCAGATGAAGATGGACTTGATGAAGGTGACGATGATGGAGATGATGGAAGTGGCTAGATGGATAATGATTCCCCCTTTCTACTGGTCCTTCTTGACCTAGTAGGAGCTCGCAATACTTGAAATTCCTCTTCTCCTAGAGTAGATATGGTTCTTCTTCTTAACCTATTAGGAGAGATGGCAGACATAAATTGAACCAACTTGCTTATTTAGACCCCTCTTCTAGCGCTAATCTGTTGATGATGTTTTCTGCACAACAACAACTCAAACAAAATATAATATCCTATCTCTCTTGAAAAGTAAATCTCTATCAATAGGCCTCAAGAGATAACCCCAAGGTCTCTAACGTCAGGTCTTGACAATGCATAGACAACTTAGTGATAAATGTGAAAATGTTGGTAATCACAAAGGGACCTTACTACAAGCAAATATTGAATCTTTAATTTATCAAATCTAACAATATGATGATAATTCAATTCTAAATCTAACCCAAATGATAAAGAAATAATAAAAGATAAAGGTTTTAGAGAGATTTCTAAATTTAACACTACTCCTAAGATTAACAATGCAAATGATGAAGTACTTGAAATGGACCAATCCCTCATAAACTAATTCCTGCTTAACGAAGATAAATATGCAATCTTACATAAATAGTGCAATCTTCTAAGGTATTAAATATTTTCAGATCATGAACATTCATTCAGAACAACCCTATTGCAATTGAAATGAATAAACCTCCACAATTGAACTAAGCACAATAGATATAAGGTCCAGGCTAACTTTGCAAAGCAACTAACAGTCAGCTAGTTGCAAAAAGTATGGACAAGGGATTGCTACAACATTGCGAGCATCAAACCATAAACACCATTGAATCATATCTAAATCTAAACCTAACATACATCTAATAACCTTGAGCAATTTAAAAGGTAGAATCACAAGAACCATGCAAGATAAGTCAACACAAAAGAGATCACCAAAAAATCACAATGTCTTCAATTATATTGAATCACCGAATGATAACAACAATTCCAATGTTTTGTGTTACAACATCTGCTCCATAATCGACTAACTTCTAACCCTAATTCTTACTTTACTACCCTAATTACTTCTAAGCTGAAAACTATCTTCAGTAACTTCTACTACTACCCCCCTTACAAATGAGGCAAAATGCCATACTTATAGAAACCCCCAGAGCATGTCAACCCAATTTAGATTTTACAATAATAAGATAGCCACAAATAGGTCGGCCAAAAGGAATTCAAAAAAAAATTAATTAGCATTAAATGCTTGGGACTCATCTAGGTCGGCCTGGGATTTACAATGTAACTCGATCCAATGCATTTGAAGTACAAACAAAATAGGTAGAAAAGGCCCCAGATAAATAGGAAGTAGAACTCCCAATGCAATAGATCATTAATTGGCCCCTTCGTCCTTATCTTGATCTAATTCATCTAGCATTTTAAGAAAAATACTCCCCAGGTCAGCCAAAGCTGGAGTAACCAACACTTTAAATTTCCTCTCCAGGTCAGCCATGTGTGAATTAATAAATACTTTAAACCATCCTTCAATCAAACTAATCTCCTCCAGAACTTCCTTGATGACCCTGTTAAACTCGACCTGCACCCAGCAAAAACCACCATCAATAATATCCATTATAACATGAGGATCAAAATTAACCCATCACCAATAATATATTCATCATTCAAATAAATTCAAACACATATCAAAACCCCTTGAAATATCGTTAATGCATAATTTCTTCAAGGTTCGGGATTTTCACTCCTTCGCGGAATTTAGGCCAAAAAGGAATTTCGGGAAAATCCAAGCCAAGTGGATTCAAGCGAAAAATAATCAACACTCAACAAATTTTGGAAAATGAAGAGACAATGGGAATTTCGAAAAAATCCGGAGGGAGCGGAAATCCGTGAAGTAGGTAAAACTACAGATTTTAGGAAAATGGAGAGAACAAGGAAAATCGGGAAAATCTGCCAGCACAGGAAAATCCTGAAACTGAAGAAAAACCAAGAATTCAACGATTTCACATGATTTCACTCAAATTGATCGAAAGATCACAAATTTGAGGACCTGGGCTCAAATGCTACTTGTCTCAAATCATTCATTGATGGATCCAGACTCATAATTCACTCAAGGGAAACAACATTCATAAAACGACAAACCAAACCCAAATCTAAGAATTTGGCAAGGAGACAGAAGTTTAAGAAAATCCGATCCATGCATAATTCTACGAAGGACCAAAATCTCTGGAAAACATTGAAAAACATCAACCGTCGAGCTTTGAGTTAAATCCAGGAAAATTCGGATAGGGTGGAAAATCCTGAGAGTAGTGAAAAACCTAAAATGAGCTCAAAACATCAAATTTTCAGAGTGTTTCTTAGAAAGGGGGCATATGCACAAATAAGATAATCATTCAAGCATGTGTTAAGGCAACAAAACCTCAAAATCCAAGGGCTAAAGCATAAAAAACTAGAGAAAAATAGGGTCCCTACTTTCAGTGGGGCATGTGTGCGAAAAATACACAACAAATGGTGACTCCATTGGGAAAATGCTCAAGAGCATTTCATGACGAACAGGAATCAAGAACCTAGAATCTCTAGTTTCGATCTCACTATTAGACAAACAAATCAAAATTCAAGATGAAAGAAAATCAGAATCAAAGGCAATCTAAACCTTTCATAAACTGAAAATCCAAGTGTGTGCACATGAGTTCATTTCCTTCCTTGAGCTACTATAAAAACCAAGTTCAGTTAGAGCAGGCTACGTAAAGATTCTAACTCCAAAAGCAACCTAGATAGAGCATCGCTGCTAGTTAGGCGTCCAAAGCCCCGATGAGGATATCGTTGTGGCTCTCCCAAGCATAGCTCTACTACCAGCTAGGCATCCATAGCCTTGGTAGAGATACTAGGATACTCCTGATAAGTTGAATTCATTATGATTTTCAATATTTTCACTTTTCTTTTCTTTTGATATTCTTTTCTTTTCACTTTTCATTTCAACCTGTGAACAATGAAGTTCACACTCAAGCCTGAGAACCACAGTGGCACTGAAGCAGAAATAATATTTTCACCTACGATGACCTTACAAGGACCCTACTGCAACCTCATGATTCTTAAGATGTATGAAAGATATAAGATTTCAAAATACTTCAGGTTCAAATCAAACCTATGATCCATATTCCTTAAATCAAACATTCAGACTGCTTGACGATAACAAAAGATCTCGACCATCCATTCAAAACATATGATTAAATTCCATTAATGAAATACTAAGAACAGTCCCAGATAATGAAATAGTTGTTGTGCAAGTAGGACACTTCCTTGACTAGAAAGCAAAAAACCCAAGCTAGAGTAGCAAACCAACAACCAAAGCAACACCCAAAGCAAACCTAAACTAACCAAAACAAAAGAAAACCAAAGGAAACAAAGCAACCAAACTAATCAAACCTAAACTAATCCTAAAGCAACTGAGCCCAACTATATAAAAAGAGACTGACAAAAAATCATCATCAGACAGGGTGAACTGAGACCCACCGCCATACGGTTCATCAATGCATGGAGAAGCAACAAGGTAATGGTAACAGTCCTCAAAAATGAAAATTTCTCTTTGTACTCAGCAAAATAAACCTCAAAAATGCAGCATTCAGATTCAACCTCATAATAAGGAATAATCATCAATTCAGGCAATTCATTGAAACCATGATCAGTCCATATGCAAGTTGTCTTTCCTAAACTACCATAATCAAATGTATAAGCTTCAGAATTTTAAGCAAGGAGAGAAACAAACTAATTTTGTACTGCTCTAGACTGAATGTGATATTCATCCTTCTTCAATTGTGAAGAGTTGATCCCCTTGTCTTCAAGTAGTCTCAATTGATGATGCAATATCTCTCTCACATGCAAAACAAAATTGGAGTCTCCAATGAACAATTCAAGGTGAAAATCAGATTGAAGAGATTCAGAAGTATAAACATGGAACTTTTCATCCATTAGATTATCTTCATGAGAAATAGGTGAGGAAATGGTAGAAGCATTGTCATATACATCAACCCCCTCAATAGGGCGTTCACCTGGAGGTATCAGAAACTGATCTTCTAGCATGCCTTCGCCTACAACAGTGTGGTCATGCTCACTAACATTTACTGTAACATTTATGTTTTCAACATCATTTAGATTTTCCTGCACTTCAGCATGAACCACATTATCCACTTTGTCATTAATACATAAAATCTATGAATTTTCTATATTTAGTCCACCAACAGATAGAGAAAAAATAGAATTAGATGAACAAGAAAACTCTCTGAATTATTTTATTGGGACTGGTTAAGGTTTGTGACTGCTCAGAATATCAACTCCTCCATTAAGTTCTTCACATCTTGTAGGACATTCATCAGCAGGTTGTTGAAGTTCCTATATTGAAAAGTTAATCTCCTCTATAGATGCCTCAACATTCACTGTTATGACTTCCTCAAATCTAGTGCTAGTTGAATCTTCTACTAGATACTCACCAGTATCTTGTTGAAATTCCTTTATTGGAAGCTCATTCTTCATAGTTCGATGCACATTCTTTGTATGATCAGACAACCACACTTGCCCCTCTACCTCTTCTGTTGATTATACTGATGCTTTAGCACTGTCAGATTTATGAATAGGCATATCATGTAACATAAGGATTTCCTCAGCTTCCCATCCTTGAGGCTCAACTGCCAGTACATAATTTCCCAGGCCTGTTTCAGACAGAAATACCTCCTTCAAAGTATTTGTATTGGCCTGGCTTGAAGCACTCTTTTGTTTAGAAAGCATATCTCTTTCAAGAGACCTTAGTACTGCACCCCTAATTGCAGGATCCCCTAATAACTCATGAGCAGAGAGACTTACTTTGACATTCTTGAGTTCTTCCACCACATACTCTCCTAGTTGCTCCATAATCATGGTAGAACAGTTGTCTTCAGAGCCAACCACAAGTTCACCCCTGCTATTTTAAACAATTCCTTCATTATCAACATCAAATTGTCCTCCATTTATGAAATACTAAGTAGGAACATGATGGAATGCTTGAACCTCTTCAGTTGTATACTCTTCTTCATCTAATGGGCCAATGTCATTCTCCTTAATATTTCCAAAGGATTGAACTATAGATTCTTCACTGTATACATACCTTGTTTCAACACGTTTATCCTATTCTTCTTCTGGTTCATTCTCTTCACTTCTTGGAAATGGGACATGATTTACAACTGTGACTGATACGTCATAAGGATGAGATGGTACTATCTCATGTCCACTCAAATTACTACTAGCATGGTGAACTTTCTGCTGGAAAATAGACGTAGCAGTCTGGGACTCTTGGCAGGCCAACTCAGAGTGTTGATTAGTATTATGAAGCCTACACCATCCTGAAAGAGTTGCTTGAGTGAGGTGAACTCCACTAGATTTCTCTTGATTATTTATCTGATCCAAAGATGTTAGGACTCCTCCATTGTAAGGATTTGTGTCCCAAGTCCTATTCTGACATGGTGGCTGCCCTCCATGATCTTTATTAGGATGTTGTCCCCTATCAAAGTTCTACCTCTGAGCTTGCATCATATCCCTATTGCTTTGATCATAATTGGATTGAGCCCCCTTTGGGCTACCTGGGATTGACTATTCTGGTGCCTTAGGTAGGTGACTTCTGTGTTCAGCTTCTCAACCAGCTCTGTGAGTGCATCCAACCTCTCCTTGTCTTCACTGTTTGATGGAGGAACAATACCAACTAAATTCTACATATAGAAATTATGGAGCCCATGGTTCAAGGGTTTATTAAATATCTCAGAGCTCTGCATGTAACTGGGTATGTTAGCTTGCTGATGAGGAAATGCACGCTAGTTCATATCTAGAGGGTAATTTGGCATGGGTGGAACTTGATTCAAGGGTCAACCTAGGTGTGAAACCAGGGGTAATTGAGGGATCAGACTCAACATAGGTTTCTGGTTAGCCAAGGGTCCAGACAAGTGTTGTCTCAAATCTGTACTTACTTTAACAACCACATCATAAGCTGCAAATAGGCTATCAGGAGGGTTTGCTTTCCATTTGATGAAAGTATATGTTAAACTATCCAAAGCCTCATAATAAACCTCCCTGGCAGAGGCATCATCTATAGCATAAGGGGGTTGCAGCCTAGCATAAGCCTTATGAAATCTATTATTGAAAGCCACTATTGGTTCATTCGGCTCCCTCTTGACTCTGGTAAACTGCAGAAGTAACTCATTAACACTTATTGGGATCTCAAATTTTTGTAAAAACATAGTTTCCAACTAAAGCCAAGTAGTAATAGACCTGAGAGGAATATGGTTATACCAACAAAATGCCTCATCCCCAAGGGAATATGGGAAAATTCTGCATGCAACATCCTCATGATTAATTCCCCTATCCTCAAGGGTAGTTTTAAAAATCCTAATATGCTCCTCTGCAGTCCTTTTGGGATCATTAATGTGAGACTTGGAGCAGAAAAGCTTAGGGTTCTTGGGCACAGGATTGTAATGGTTAAAAGATAAGGGAGATGGGTTGTTCCCAAAGAAAGCCATTGGTGAAGGTGTAGGTTGTAAAGGCTGATTTATGGCTGGCTGAAGCTGGTGAATGGGAATGGCTTTAGAATTAGATGAAGATGGACTTGATGAAGGTGAGAATGATGGAGATGATGGAAGTGGTTGGATGGATAATGATTCCCCCTTTCTGCTGGTCCTTCTTAACCTAGTAGGAGCTCGCAATACTTGAAATTCCTCTTCTCCTGGAGTAGATATTGTTCTTCTTCTTAACCTATTAGGAGAGATGGCAGACATAAATTGAACCAACTTGCTTATTCAGACCCCCCTTCTAGTGCTAATCTGTTGATAATGTTTTCTGCACAACAACAACTCAGACAAAATATAATATCCTATCTCTCTTGAAAAGTAAATCTCTATCAACAGGCCTCAAGAGATAACCCCAAGGTCTCTAACGTCAGGTCTTGACAATGCATAGACAACTTAGTGATAAATGTGAAAATGCTGGTGATCACAAAGGGGCCTTACTACAAGCAAATACTGAATCTTTAATTTATCAGATCTAACAATATGATGATACTTCAATCCTAAAGCTAACCCAAATGATAAAGAAATAATAAAATATAAGGGTTTCAAAGAGATTCCTAAATTTAACACTACACCGAAGATTAACAATGCAAATGATGAAGTACTTGAAATGGACCAATCCCTCATAAACTAATTCCTGCTTAACCAAGATAAATCTGCAATCTTACAGAAATAGTGCAATCTTCTAAGGTATTAAAGATTTTTAGATCATGAACATTCATTCAAAACAACCCTATTGCAATCGAAATGAATAAACCTCCACAATTGAACTAAGCACAATAGATATAAGGTCCAGGCTAACTTTGCAAAGCAACTAACAATTAGCTAGCTACAAAAATTATGGACCGGGGATTGCTGCAACACTTCGAGCATCAACCCATAAACACCATTGAATCATATCTAAATCGAAACCTAACATACATCTAATAACCTTGAGCAATTTAAAAGATAGAATCAAAAGAACCATGCAAGATAAGTCAACACAAAAGAGATCACCAGAAAATCACAGTGTCTTCAATTGTATTGAATCATCGAATGATAACAACAATTCCAATGTTTTGTGTTATAACATCTGCTCCAGAATCGACTAACTTCTAACCCTAATTCTTACTTTACTACCCTAATTGCTTCTAATCCGAGAACTATCTTTAGTAACTTCTACTACTACCCCCCTTACAACTGAAGTGAAATGTTATATTTATAGAAACCCCCAAAGCATGTCAGCCCAATTTAGATTTTACAATAATAAGAGAGCCACAAACAGGTCAACCAAGAGGAATTAAAAAAATAATGAATTAGCAGTTGTATGCAACCTAAAATGGTCACCTAGACTTTGGGCCCCATTTATTTAATTTGTCAACATCAACTTTCTGAATCAATGATTGTCGCATTTTCAAATCAAATTTCTTAATCAATTCATAACTATTTCAAATGTTTCAATTTTCCCTAAGGTTTGAATGCTTCATTAATGTTATTTAATCAAAAGAAATAAATCCCTTTTAATAAATAAAATAATGTTATTTAATTGAAGTTAATATTACTTAAATAAAATGATGCTATTTAATTAAATCTATTTTTAATTAAATAATTTTATTTTATTTTATTAATATTCATTTCTAAATTACATAATCTTATTTTATTTTATTAAAAGAGATATTATCATCTTAAATAAAATAAAATAAATGAAATATCCTCTCAAGAATATCCTGTGATGAAAAAGGGAAACAAATCAGTTAAAAAGGAAATAAACTATAAAAAAAAAAAAATTCCAATCAAGATTTGTTTCTATTTTTCTATTTATCCCACATTGCTTCTGAATTTGCCTTCAATTCCACTTTTGCCTATAAAATTTGTTTCCCGGCCTCTCATTTCAAGATCACTTAATTTTTACATCAGACTTATGCTACAAATTTTCTTGAATTTTATCATTTGAGATTACACATTAGTTTGATTTTATAAGCATCTTAGTTTTAGAGCATATAGTTTAATATTACATTTTAGTTTAATCTTCATAGTAGATTAATTTGCAAAGTAATTTATTTATGGCATTGCATGTAGATCAATTTTCATTTCAATAAATTAGTTTTGTTTATTGCATTTTACAGTCATTTAGATTAGTTTTCATTATTGCATTGCAAAAACAGGATTCATGAAGATTGGCATTCTTGCTTCTCCTCTTTGAATCTCTCGTTCCGAGACTGTATTTGCAGGGGTAACTGGGTCAATCTGAGGGCCACAATATCAATCCCTGCTCTTCTCGGATAGATAGCTGTGAATTGATTTGCAAGGACTCATTATTGAGTATCTTTGCATGCAAGAATTCACAGAAGTATAACATATTTTCAGTTATACATTTTGGCGCCCACCGTTTTTAATTTTTAGTTTTTAATTTAGTTTAGTTTTTAATTTAGTTTTTAATTTAGTTTTTAGTTTTGCTTCATAAATCTAGCTTCCACTTAGTTTTAGGAAAAACAATTTCTGGGTTTTGTAGCCAAGGTCGAAATCCGATCTGGGTATCTTTCAGTTTTTATTTTTTCAATTTAATCTAAGAAAATAGCTGCATTGTAAAACTGTTGCCATTTTTTCAATTAAGCAAAGGTTTAAAAAATTATTTTTTTCATCTTCTACTTGTCGATCAAACGATTGTTTTATTTTTGCTTCAAAAAATTTCTGGGTTTCTATTTTTTTCTACTGATTATAAACAAATTTTTCAGAAATCAAATTTGAAGATTTTTATGCATGTTTTTAATTTAGTTTTTAATTTTTAGTTTTTAATCTTAATTTAGTTTAGTTTTTAGTTAGTTTGGTTTAGTCTTTAATTTAGATTTTTAAATTAGATTTTGTTTAGTTTCTAAAATTCAAATTATATTTTTTTAAACTTTGTTAATTTAAAGTAGATTCTTTAACTTTGTTAATTTAAATTAGATTTTTTTACTTTAGATTTTTTAACTTTATTAATTTAAATTAGAATTATTAATTTAAATTAGATTTTATTTTTAATTTAGATTAGATTTTTAATTTTATTAATTTAGATTAGTTTTGTTTAAATTTTTTAATTTAGTATTAGATTAATTTAGTTTAATTTTAGTTTTGTTAACTAATTCTTTTTAGATTAAATTTTGACTAGATTAAATTAGATTTTTTTAATTCTGGTTCTTCTGAATTCTTTTTTCACAGCATAACAGTTTCTGCATGACGCCAGTCAGAGAACTTGAAATACACTAACGGTTTGATTATGTAGTGGACGCCAAGTGACAAAGACTTGAAAACAAACTCTTACGCTTGTCAAAGATCTTATTAAAAAAAAAAAACATTGTGTTTGTTTTCCTGCTTTTCAATTCACATAGTCTAATTAGGGCTTCGTTAAAATTCTTAAGAGTTTTGATAGTGAGTAGGGAATTTGGCTCTTTGTTACATGGAGGTGATGACCATGGACAAATCTAGGCTCCTGATGATCTTACTAATATGACGAACTCTTAGGGAGCGGAGCAAGGTAGTGAATCTTTAGCACTTTCACTCGTCAGGGGATTATGCTCTTCTCTCATTGAGAGAATCAGAAACCCAAAAGCATGTGGATTTGGTGAAGTGAAACTAGCTCGGTGATTAAGGTTGTTTAGCATGTTTGGGTAAAGAGACGGGCTAGAGAAGTATGCTCTTCTCCTTTTGGGAGAATCAGAAAATCAGAAACTCGAATCCGAGCCATGTCTAGTGTCACCTTTAGAGGGCCTGCCGGAAGTTGAACCTCCGGGAACAACCCAAGTGAGTACACACCTATCGCCGGTGATTCCACCTCACTATAATAAAGAACGCCTTGTTGAGTCTAAAGACTCCAAGACTATAGTGCACTTCTTTCCATGACGGACGATCATCATGGAAAATGCATTTATTGCACCGGTTAGCGCCGCCCGCAGCCCTACTAAGGGGGTTTGTGTGATTTTCAAGTGTTGGTGTGGCTGCGAGGCCCGAGCTCTGTATCAGAGGCACTGAAGGTTATTGTGAACGAAAGCCAAGTAAAAACCTTTTAGTTAGTTGCCTACCTGGTTCACCTCCGAAAGGAGTCATAATCTTTGCGCAAGGAGGGGGAAGAATCTCTCCATATGTTGATCATACACAGATTCCCATCATAGGCATACACTGACGCTTTGGAGGCCGCCATGGCGACCGCCCCCGCCATAAGGTAACCTTTGAACGCATAATCGCTGAGTCCTTATGAAAACACCAAAACACCTGCACCCTAGGGGGTGATACTACTGCAGTGAGGTAATCGTGATGCTACATAAGCAATGGGGGCAAAAGGTTTTGGCTTCTCTACCATTTCTTTGGTAGGATAGCTATGTTTATTTTTGAGTCTTAAACATTGTCCAAACATCTTCAAACAAGACTCCCCGATATCAAGCTGCTTTGTCCTTGATAGATCCGCTATCACTACTTTTGTATCACAACTTGTCCGATTGAAACTCTATGTGCTTGATCAAAATCACATATACTCTGTTTGATCTTTGGAAAACAAACAACAAACCAAAATAATCGAGTTCTTCGATTAGGCAGTGACTTGTCCTACTTTTAGGAGACCTCGCCTTGTATTTAGGGTTTATAACCTTTGACTCTTTGAATTAGTGAGCCTTGATCTCAAGCTACCTTGCTTGAGATTGCAAATTAGGAATTGTCTTCATCAAATAGATAAATTTTTAGACTCTTTGATAACACACTTGGAGAGTGCTAGTAGTCTCCTTGTCCACCCATTTTCATACAATTCAAACTCAGTACACTTTGTGTAAGTCATCCTCCCGATCCATATGTGCTAGGGTGTTCACCCAAGAATTGAGCACCTCTGTGGCAGTGTTGGTTTGCACCTATTTGCAATAGTTCTATTTCACCATCTCTCTCGGACAAGAGAAATTTTTTACTATCCTAGTCTGGTATTGACGCTTAGAATTGTCTCTGCTTACCCTAACTCCTTTCTATGTCGTACCAACAAGATATCAAGTGAGCCAAGCAAAGCGGTAATTTCAAAATAGTCTTTAACTAACTACCCTACTTTAGACTACAAAAGAGAAAGGAAGGAACCAATATTTGACCAAATTACCTAGGAGTCACCAAACCCGCCTGACCCAAAGAGCCATTTTAGTGACTTGAGTACCCCTCAAAGACCTCCTTCCCACCTGTGCATGTGGATGGAGTTACATCACACCGCTGAGAGGGAAGCCATGGATCAAAATCTTGATGATATCTATGAACAACACAGTAAAACAACATGATATTTGAAATTCTTCTCATGATGATCAACCCGTTCACCCCTCATTAATGCAAGATATTTGGATTCCCATCAACGGGATGAAAGGTATAAGAGACGAGCTCACCAAGAACAATGGTCACAACACGAAGACCAAGACAATGAACCTCGTGATGCTCATGTCAATACAACGTATACCAATGACTTGTTCAAACAGCCTAGACCAAGCTCACCACTTCAACATACCTCAAGGTTCACAAGTGATAGGCTTAGAAGAATTGAACGCGAAAAGAAAGCCTTTCTAGATGAACAAGCTGCAAAGCAAGAAAAGTTTAGACAACTTGAGAAAGAGAGCCAAGCTTTATTGGAAGTACAAAGGAAACTCGCTCAAGAGGAGCAAGATAGGCAGTTAGCCCACCAATTAAACAAACAATACAATACAAGGGGTGCTAACAGTGGACATAATTCTCCTCCCTCCACCCCTTCCAGAACACCAAGAAGTAGAAGGCGGTCAAGGACCCCTTCTAGATCTCCTAGTCCTAGAGGAAGAAGGGCCTCTCAATATGCTCACTATAGGAGGCAAACTCCTCCTAGAAATTCAAGACCACACTCCCAACATGTACATCCTGGTTCCCAACATGGAGGTGGTAGCTCACATTATGACTTTGATACTCAAGACTTCATGCAAATACAACAAGAGCCTATCTTCCAACAGTATGTGGAGAGGTATTTGGAACAAAACAAAGATAAGTTCTTGGAAAGTATAATCAACAAGGGTGCCAGAGTCCCTTATAATTTTGATGTGGACAACAAAATACAAAAGCAAAATCCCTCTCAAGAAGAAGAAATCCGCCAAATGAAGCAAATGATGGAGAAAATGATGCAACCTAAGAGCTCATTCTCACTAGACTCAATTTGTCCTAATCCATTTGACAAGAGTGTGAGTATGAAAGATTTTCCAAAGAGGGTGGAATTCCCACAATACGATAAATATGATGGCAGTGGTGATCCACATGACCATGTGCGTTAGTTCTATACTATGAGCTTTGAATTCCATCAGGATGACTCTTATTTGATGAGGTTGTTCCCTAGGAGTCTTAAAGGACAAGCAATGGAATGGTTTACCAATATCACTCCTCCTGTCAAGACTTTTAGAGAACTTGTTCATAGATTCGCTCAACACTTCGCATATAATCTGTCAAGACCTGTTACTATGTTGGACCTATGCAACTTGAAACAAAATCAGGGGGAACCCTTTGTTACCTTCTTGCAAAGGTGGAGGAGACAATGCTCTCGGTATCCTAGGACGATCCATGAGGATGAAAAGATTGACATAATTGTTAGTAATTGGTGCCTGAAATGAGATATGAGATCAAAAAGATAGTCTTCACTTCCTTTGATACCATGATTGAAACTGCATGCCGCATTGAGGATGTTCTAAAGAACAAGGCATTTTGACCAGACATAACAATAATACCAACAATGGTCAACACAACAATAAGGATAAAGGGAAGAACAACAATTGGAACAAAAACAAACAAGTTGTCAATGATGGAGTTGTGGATTCTTCTCAATCAAGAGATCAAAGTGTTCTTAATTTGACTAAGGTTGTGCAAGCAATGAAGCTTAATGCACCTCCACAACAAGAAAGTAAATCAAGATATCAGGAGAGGCCCAAAAACCAGAAGCAGAAATTTACCAAATTGGGTGACTCATATGAGGATATTCTCAAAACTCTCATTGCTAACAACTTGGCACATCCTCAAGATCCTGCAAAATTTCACATTCCAGATCCTAAGCCACATTGGTGGGATGACAAGGCATTCTGTAAATTTCATAATGGCCCTGGCCATACTGTTGAAAACTGTTGGAGATTAAAACATATTGTCCAAGATTTTATAGAAAGTGGAAAGCTTCAAGTTGATGGCCTAAATACCAATGTTGATCATAAGGCTTTTAAGGAACCTTTGCCTAATTACGACAAGGGAGAAACCTCTAAATCACAGAATGGCAAAGTTGCAATCAACTACACCTATACAGCGGCAGAAAATGTGATAAACATGCTTGAAGTTGTGGAGCCAAGTGTTAATATGATAAGGAGTAAGGACCCGCATGGTTATGACTCTTCCCCTAATTTTGACAACCAACCTATTGTGGTGCTGAGAGGTCCTCATTCTAGGTTATCTTCCCAAGCCCTTAATGCTATTACCAGGAGTCAAGCCCCTATTGTTCTCAGAGGGCCTAGTTCAGGTCCATCCAACAAATCCAAGCAAGCAGCATCCAAGAATGTCACTATAAAGTCCGCCACTGCTCTCAAACCAAACTACAATCTTGTAGATCAGTTACAGAAAACTCTAGCACAGATCTCAATCTTAGATCTTCTAGAGTTGTCCCCTAGACATAAGCAGATCCTTGAGGACGCTTTGCACATAGCAAATGTCCCCAACAACACTGATATAGACCAATTCCAAGGCATGGTGAATCACATTACTAGCCCACATTACCTCTCTTTCTCTGAAGATGATGACATATCCCTAAGCCATCCACACAATCTTGCCCTTCACATTGAAGTCATGATTCATAAAACCCGTGTCAGGCACGTGTTGATTGATGGGGGTGCTGGGTTAAATATCTGTACTTTGAATTTGTTAAAAACTTTGGGCTATTCAGAGCAAGTGATCGACACTAGAAAGAAGATCACCATAAAGGCCTATGATGAGGTAGAACGAAGTTCTAAGGGGTTGGCTGTCCTTCCTGTCAGGATTGGCCCAGTTGAAAAAGATATCTTGTTTCAAATTGTTGATACTAGACCCCTTGCATACAACATTTTACTGGGTAGACCATGGATTCATGATATGCAGGCAGTGCCGTCTACCTACCACCAGTGTGTTAAGTTCCCCTACAATGGAACAAAAATTTGCATACCAGGGGATAACACCTTATCAATTACCTCAATCTCAGCTAATGTTCATGTCCCTCTTAACCGAGCAGCAGAGGATTATGAAACAACTTTAGCAGACTGTCAAAACAAATTTAAGTCAGTAGACCTTGGCATGGGGGGGTATCAACTTGACTCTTTTGCAAAGATGCCTGTTTCCCCTAGGACATATGGAAAGCCTTCATAGGAGATGAAACCATCATCTTCAGCAATGACACTATTTGACAAGTTTGTTGAATCCTCAGTACCAATACAAGATGAAAAAGAGGAAGTAGCTGTTCGAGATTGGATATACAAAGAGGAGAAATACCAGCACAATGAAAATTTCTCCCCCTCTCCTAAGTCCTATGGGAGAGGATATACTTTTGTCAAGAAGATGGGTTATCCAAGATATGGCCCTCTTAGTCACAGGTTAGATGCTAGAGCCGAACCACTCAATCATGATCTTTTTGCACGTAAGTCTAAGAAACCGGTTGGCCTAGGCTTTATGAACAACAATAAATGCACTGTCCCCATTTCTGATAGGAGGGATAGTAAAGATGACATAGAATATGTACCAGATTTGACCAATCAACAAGACATAACAGATGATTGGGTACCTTCAACAAATCTCCTTTGGGAAGATTCAAGAGATTTAATAATTGATAGTCCTCCTATCTCATTTGCAATAGATAGTGACTATATGAATGCAAGATTGACTATGGATAGTGTCTCCATCCCAGCTACAACGGATGGTGATAATTTAGATAATTTTGTGATTGAGCAAATTGCTAGAGGAGAGGAGCCTCTTCCAAATCTTGAGGCTTCTACATCACGAGGCTCCAACAATAATTCAGAAATAGACTCTCATGAGTTTGAATGGGATTCACTCTCAAATGCAATAGTTGACTTGGATATGGATGTTGTCCATGCTTATAGTTCTCAACCTGATGTAACTGACGAGTCATGTGTTAGATTAGAAGATTGGAACCCACATGTCACATTAGTAGACGATTCTTCGCTTGCTAGGATAAATTCTGATTTAGACACTTTAGAGGGAAACTTGACAGATTCCAATTCTACAGTCACCAGAGATGACACCACCTATATCCTTAACCTTGAACCGGTCATCAACCTACCCCTTGTTCACCCCAACCTTATTGATTGGTCTCAACGGTACAAAGAGCCTCAACTCTTGACATTTCACAATGACTATGAGATCACCTGCTATCTAAATGCCATTGAACCTGCAGTCTCTTCCACCAGTGAACCGGCTACCAGTATGACAGAACCTGGCATCAAGTACCTTAGTCACAAGATAAAAAGAAAAGAAAAAAAGAATAAGAGTTCTGATGGCGAAAACCACTATGGAATTCAAAGCTCATAGTATAGAACTGATGCACATGGTCGTGTGGATCACCACTACCATCATATTTATCGTATATTGGGAATTCCACCCTCTTTGGAAAATATTTCATGCTCACACTCTTGCAAATGGATTAGGAAAAATTGAGTCTAGTGAGAATGAGCTCTTAGGTTGCATCATTTTCTCCATCATTTGCTTCATTTGGTGGATTTCTTCCTCTTGAGAGGGATTTTGCTTTTGTATTTTGTTGTCCACATCAAAATTATAAGGGACTCTGGCACCCTTGTTGATTAGACTTTCCAAGAACTTATCTTTGTTTTGTTCCAAATACCTCTCCACATACTGTTGGAAGATAGGCTCTTGTTGTATTTGCATGAAGTCTTGAGTATCAAAGTCATAATGTGAGCTACCACCTCCATGTTGGGAACCAGGATGTACATGTTGGGAGTGTGGTCTTGAATTTCTAGGAGGAGTTTGCCTCCTATAGTGAGCATATTGAGAGGCCCTTCTTCCTCTAGGACTAGGAGATCTAGAAGGGGTCCTTGACCGCCTTCTACTTCTTGGTGTTCTGGAAGGGGTGGAGGGAGGAAAATTATAATCCTATTAGCACCTTGTATTGTATTGTTTTGTTTTAATTGGTGGGCTAAGCGCCTATCTGCTCCTCTTGACAGTTTCCTTTATTACTTCCAATAAAAGCAGCTCTCTTCCTCAAGTTGTCTAAACTTTTCTTGCTTTGCAACTTGTTCATCTAGAAAGGCTTTCTTTTCGCGTTCAATTCTTTTGAGCCTATCACTTGTGAACCTTGAGGTATGTTGAAGTGGTGAGCTTGGTCTAGACTATTTGAACAAGTCATTGGTATACGTTGTATTGACATGAGCATCACGAGGTTCATTGTCTTGGTCTTCGTGTTGTGACCATTGTTCTTGGTGAGCTCGTCTCTTATACCTTTCATCCCATTGATGGGCATCCAAATATCTTGCATTAATGAGGGGTGAACTAGGTTGATCATCATGAGAAGAATTTCCAAATATCATGTTGTTTCTGTGTTGTTCATAGATATCATCAAGATTTTGATCCATGGCTTCCCTCTCCCGCCGAGTGACAGTATAACTCATATCCATACTTGAGTGGGAAGGTGCTGAGGGGGTACTCAAGTCACTAAAATGGCTCTTTGGGTCAAAATAGGTTTTAGACTGACTCCTAGGTGACTAGTCAAATATTGGTTCATTTTCCTTTCTCTTTTGACGAGTCTGAACTGGGGGTAGTTGGTTAAAGACTATCTGAGGTCGCTTTCCTTGGCTCACTTGATATCTTGTTGTGACTGACATGAAAGGGAGAGTTCAGGTAAACAGACAATTCTAAGAAACGTCAATACTAGACTAGGATAGTAAAAGTTTTCTCTTGTCCGAGAGAGATGGTGAAATAGAACTGTTGCAAATAGGTGCAAACCAACACTGCCACAGAGGTGCTCAATTCGTGGGTGAACACCCTAGCACATATGGATCAGGAGGATGACTTACACAAAGTGTACTGAGTTTGAATTGTATGAAAATGGGTGGACAAGGAGACTACTAGCACTCTCCAAGTGTGTTATCAAAGAGTCTAAAAATTTATCTATTTGACAGGAACAATTCCTAATTTTCCAATCTCAAGCAAAATCGCTTATGAGATCAAGGATCACTAATTCAAAAGGTCAAGGACACATAAACCCTAAATACAGAACAGGTCTCTAAAATTGGGACAAGTCACCTAATCGAAGAACTCAGTATTTCAGTTTGTTGTTTGTTTTCAAAGATCAAGCAAGTATATCAACAGATTTTGATCAAGCACATAGGTTTCAATCAGACATGTTGTGATACAAAAAGTAGTCGATAACAAATCTATCAAGGACAAAGCAACTTGATGGTATCGGGGGAGTCTTGTTTGAAGATGTTTGGACAATGTTTAAGACTCAAAAACAAACACATAGCTATCCCTACCAAAGAAAATGGTGAGAAGCCAAAAGCTTTGCCCCATTGCTTATGCGCATACGTGCACCTCACACAGCCGTGTCACCCCCTAGAGGGCGCCCGTGTTTTTGGTGTTTTCAAGGACTCAACAATGTACGTTCAAAGGTTACCCTTGTAGCGGGGGCCAGTGTCGCAACGACCTCCAAACGTCCAAGTGTATGCCTATGTTGGGAATCTGTGTATGATCAACATACGGAGAGATTCTTCCCCCTCCTTGCGCAAAGATTATGACTCCTTTCAGAGGTGAACTGGGTAGGAAACTAACTAAGAGGTTTTTACTTGGATTCCATTCACAATAACCTTCGGTGCCTCTGATACAGAGCTCGGGCCTCGCAGCCACACCAACACCTGAAAATCACACACCCCCGCAAGTAGGGCTCGGAGCGGCGCCGCTCAGTGCAATAAATAGAGCTTTTCCATGATGATCATCCAAGTCATGGAAAAAAAGTTACTATGGTCTTGGAGTCTTTAGACTCAACAAGACGTTCTTTATTATAGTGAGGTGGAATCAGCGGCGATAGGTGTGTACTCACTTGGGTCGTTCCCGGAGGTTCAACTTCCGGCAGACCCTCTAAAGGGGACACTGGACATGGCTCGAATTTGGGTTTCTGATTTTCTGATTCTCCCAAAAGGAGAAGAGCATACTTCTCTAGCCCGTCTCTTTACCCAAACACGCTAAACAAACCTTAATCACCGAGCTAGTTTCACTTCACCAAATCCACACAATTTTGGGTTTCTAAATCTCTCAATGAGAGAAGAGCATAATCCCTTGACGAGTGAAAGTGTTAAAGATTCACTACTTTGCTCCGCTCCCTAAGAGTTCGTCATATTAGTAAGATCATCAGGAGCCTGGATTTGTCCATGGTCATCACCTCCATGTAACAAAGAGCCAAATTCCCTACTCACTATCGAAACTCCTAAGAATTTTAACGAAGCCCTAATTAGACTATGTGAATTGAAAAGCAGGAAAACAAACACAACGTTTTTTTTTTTATAAGATCTTTGACAAGCGTAAGTGTTTGTTTTCAAGTCTTTGTCACGCGTCCTGCAATCAAACCGTTAGTGTGTTTCAAGTTCTCTAACTGGCGTCTTGCAGAAACTGTTATGCTATTAAAAAAGAATTCAGAAGAACCAGAATAAAAAAATCTAATTTAATCTATTCAAAATTTAATCTAAAAAGAATTAGTTAACAAAACTAAAATTAAGCTAAATTAATCTAATACTAAACTAAAAATTTAAAACAAAACTAATCTAAATTAATAAAATTAAAAATATAATCTAAATTTTAAAAAAAAATCTAATCTAAATTAATAATTCTAATTTAAATTAATGAGTTAAAAATCTAAAAGTAAAAATATATGAATTTAAAATTAACAGAGTTAAAGGAATCTGCTTTAAGAGTTAACAAAGTTAAAAAAATCTAATTTTAGTTTTAAAGCTAAAAAAATCTAATTTAAAAATCTAGAATTAAAGACTAAATAAAACTAACTAAAAATAAACTAAATTAAGTTAAAAACTAAAATTAAAGATTAAAAGCTAAATTAAAATTAAAACTAAACTAAATTAAAAACTAAAAGGAATTAAAACTAAATTAAAACATGCATAAAAATCTTCAAATTTGATTTACGGAAAATTTGGTTTTATAATGAAAGTAGACAAAAATGAAATAGGAAATTTTTTGAGCCGAAAAATAAAACCCAGAAATTGTTTTTTGATCCAGCAAATAGAAGATGAAAAAATAATTTTTGTAAACCTTTAGCCAGGTGAAAAAAATGACGCACGACGGTTTCTGTGCAGCTATTTTATTCAGATCCGTGAAAGAAATAAAAAATTTGAAAGATACCCAAATCGGATTTCGACCCTGGTTACAAAACCCAGAAATTGTTTTTCCTAAAACTGAGTGGAAGCTAGATTTATGAAGCAAAACTAAAAGCTAAATTAAAAACTAAATTAAAAACTAAACTAAATTAAAAACTAAAAATTAAAAACGGTGGGCGCCAAAAAGTATAACTGAAAATATGTTATACTTCTGTGAATCCTTGCATGCAAAGATACTCAATAATGAGTCCTTGCAAATCAATTCTGACTCTATCAGGAAGGCGAGTTGATGTCATTGGCCCTCAGTTGACCAGTTACCCTGCAAATCTGAGTCTCGGGCGAGAGATTCAAAGAGGAGAAGCGAGAATGCCAATCTCCATGAGATCCTGTTCTTGCAATGCAATAATAAAACTAATAATCTAAATATTTGTAAAATGCAATAGAAACAAAAACTAATTTATTGAAATGAAAGATTGATCTACATCTGATGTCATAAATAAGTGCTTTGCAAGTCAATCTATTATGAGAAGATTAAGCTAAAATGTAATATTAAACTATATGCTCTAAAAATAAGATGCTTATATAATCAAACTAATGTAATCTCAAATGATAAAATTCAAATTTGTAGCATAAGTCTTATGTAAAAATTCGTGATTCTTTTTCTCAAATGAGAATGAGAGGGCTCATTTTATAGGCAAAACTGGAATTGAAGGCAAATTCGGAAGCAATGTGGGATAAATAGAAAAATAGAAACAAATCTTGATTGGAATTCTTTTTTTAGTTTATTTCCCTTTTAACTGATTTGTTTCCCTTTTTCATCTGGGGATATTCTTGAGGATATTTCATTTTATTTTATTTAATTTAAGATGATAATATCTCTTTTTAATAAAATAAAATAAGATTATATGTTAGAAATAAATATTAATAAAATAAAATAATTTAATTTAATTAAAAATAGATTTAATTAAATAGCATCGTTTATTTAAGTAATGTCAAGCTTGATTAAATAACATTATTTTATTCTTAAAGGGATTTATTTAACTTTGATTAAATAAAATTAATGAAACATTCAAGCATAGGAAAAATTGAAACATTTGAAATAGTTATGAATTGATTAAGAAATTTGATTTGAAAATGTGACAATCATTGATTCAAAAAGTTGATGTTGACAAATTAAATAAATGGGGCCCAAAGTCTAGGTGACCATTTTAGGTTGCATACATTTGTCCCTCTTTGACTAATGTGAGGTCGACTTGGGATCACATGCAGTCAAAGAATGAAGTTGCAATGTGAGATCGATTTGGGATCACAAAACAACTCAGATGTGAGGTCGACTTGTGATCACATCTGGACAAACATAAACAAAAGGCCTTTGAACATGAGGTCGATTCGGGATCACATCCAAAGTGAGAGATAAGAATCTCAAGCAAGGTTTCCCCAAGAGAAGCAATTGATAAATTGATAAAGTTGAATCAAGGATTGAAGTTTGATAGATATTGCCCCCTCGTGATCGAAATCGAAATGAGATAGAGGAGAAATAATAAATTGAAAAATTTGATCAAATCAAACAAAAGATAAGGTTCTTGATGTAAGATGAAAAAATAAAATTCTGAGGCGGGTGTAGATCAGCAAGAAATTATGCCCTAAGGTTGAATTAGAAGAAAAGAAGTGGGGTGGAAATCGAATGGAAGATAGAAGTTTGGAAGAAATGGAAAGAAATGGAGAGAAGGAAGAGAATCTGCCTCAATAAAGAGGATGCATCAAAATCAATCAACTGTTTAAGATAGGGAATTTCGATTGAGATCACGAAAGAAGATAAGGAAATGAAGAAGCGTGATCACAGTTGATGAAAAATCCACAAGAAAGATGAAGGAAACCCTCTCAAACCCATATCTGACCTAAAAGTGCAAATTAACATGAAGTCTAAATAATGCAAGCTACATGAAAATGAAAAGATGCCTTGCAATAGGGTAGCTATAGAGTTTTGTGTGTTTCATTAGAGAATGTAAGAGAACTTATTTTCATCATTGGGCCATTATTAGGACATGGGACAATCACACAATCATCACTAGTCACAAACGCAACTATGAAGATATGAATGTGATTTATATCAACTTGGAATGTGGAAAGATTCTAACATGAGCATCAAAGACATGAAGGTCAAGATGACTACAATGTTAGCTTACCCAATTTAATGTAGCAAAACCACGCTCGCATCAAGACATAAACGCCAGGATTACCATGAGAATGGTTGTGCAAAAACATTCAAGGATGATGCCATAAATCTCTTAAGTGTGTCAAGGAGAGAACAAGAGACACTGAAGAGGTTCAAGACAACACCCACAAGCACAACTCCCAATGCAATCGATCATTAATTGGCCCCTTCGTCCTTATCTTGATCTAATTCATTTGGCATTTTAAGAAAAATACTCCCCAGGTCGGCCAAAGTTGGAGTAACCAACACTTTAAATTTCCTCTCCAGGTCGGCCACAGGTGAATTAATAAATAGTTTGAACCATCCTTCAATTGGACTAATCTCCTCTAGAACTTCCTTGACGACCCTGTTAAATTCAGCCTGCACCCAACAAAAACCACCATCAATAATATCCATTATAACATGAGGATTAGAATTAACCCATCACCAATAATATATTCATCATTCAAATAAATTCAAACACAGATCAAAATCCCCTTGAAATATTATTAATGCATAATTTCTTCAAGGTTCGGGATTTTCACCCCTTCGCAGAATTCAAGCCAGAAGGGAATTTCAAGAAAATCCAAGCCAGGCGGATTCTGGCGAAAACAATCAATAGTCAACAAATTCCAAACAATGAAGAGACGACGAGAATTTCAAAAAAATCTGGAGGGAGAAAAAATATGCAAAGTAGGTAAAACTCTAGATTTCGAGAAAACATAGAGAACAAGGAAAATCGAGAAAATCTGCTAGCACAGGAAAATCCTGAAACTGAAGAAAAATCTGGACTTCAATGCTTTCACATGATTTCACTCAAATTGATTGAAAGATCACAAATTTGAGGTCTTGGGCTCAAATGCTACTTGTCTCAAATCATTCATTGATGGATCCAGACTCAAAATTCACTCAAGGGAAACAACATTCATAAAATGACAGACCAAACCCAAATTCGGGAATTCAGCAAGGAGACGAAACTTTGGGAAAATCCGATCCTTGCGGAATGTCGCGAAGGACCGGAATCTTCATAAAACATTGCAAAACATCAGCCGTTGGGCTTTGAGTGAAATCCGGGAAAATCCGGATGGGGCAAAAAATCCTAAGAGTAGTGAAAAACCCAAAATGAGCTCAAAACATCAAATTTTCAGAGTGTTTCTTAGAAAGGGGGCATATGCACAAATAAGATAATCATTCAAGCATGCGTTAATGTAACAAAACCTCAAAATCCAAGGGCTAAAGCATCAAAAACTAGAGCTAAAGAGGGTTAAGTTTGTGAAGAAGTTAACTCTGTTGCCCACTAGTTTCCCTTAAGAGTCCAAAGTGTTAAAATGAAACAATCTTTGAAGGGCTATTTCTTGGAGACTGTGATGCTTACAGACTCTCCATTTGAGGCTATAGGATCATGTTGGGACCATCTACAAAAACCTCTATCAGTTTTTGCTATCTCAGAGGCATTTTCCTGTGGTGATGACTTTTTAGTGGAGGGAAAAATTGCGAGATGCAAGCAATGTAAAGTTGCAAAGTGGTGCAACTTTCATTCTGTAACTCGTACGACCAAATGAACTGTTCCAAATCATCTGGATGGGTATTTTTATGCTAGGGATGGTCCTCTTTTGCACCCAAATATGCCGAATCACTCCGATCTACATTGGACCAACGATTTTCCTTAAGAGTCTAAAGTGCTAAAAAGTAGCAATCTTTGAAGGGCTATTTCTCGAAGACCATGAGGCTTACAAACTCTCCATCCAAGGCTATGGGATCATGTTCAAACCATCTACAAAAACCTCTCTCATTTTTTGCTATCTCGGAGGCATTTTCTTGTGGTGATGACTTTTCAATGGAGGGAAAAGTTGCCAGAAGCAAACAGTGTAAGGTTGCAAAGTGGTGCAACTTTCATTCCGCAACTCATACAACCAAACAGACTGTTCCAAAAGATCCGGATGGATACGTTTACGCTAGGGATGGTCCTATTTTTCACCCAAATACGCCGAATCACTCTGAGCTACATTAGACTGATGGTTTCCCTTAAGAGTCCAAAGTGCTAAAAGGCAACAATCTTTGAAGGGCTATTTATCGAAGACCGTGAGGCTTACAGACTCTCCATCTGAGGCTATGGGATTGTGTTGGGACCATCTACGAAAACCTCTCTTAATTTTTGCTATCTCAGAGGCGTTTTGCTGTGGTGATGACTTTTTAGTGGAGGGAAAAGTTGCGAGATGCAAGCAATGTAAAGTTGCAAAGTGGTGCAACTTTCATTCCGTAACTCGTACGACCAAATGAACTGTTCCAAAATGTCTAGATGGGTATGTTTACACTAGGGATGGTCCTCTTTTGCACCCAAATATGCCAAATCACTCTGAGCTACATTGGACCAACAATTTCCCTTAAGAGTCCAAAGTGCTAAAAGGAAGCAATCTTTGAAGGGCTTTTTATCGAAGACCGTGAGGCTTACAAACTTTCCATCCAAGGCTATGGGATCATGTTCAAACCATCTACAAAAACCTCTCTCAATTTTTGCTATCTCGGAGGCGTTTTCCCATGGTGATGGATTTTCAGTGGAGGGAAAAGTTGTCAGATGCAAGTAGTGTAAGGTTGTAAAGTGGTGAAACTTTCATTCTGCAACTCGTACGACCAAACAGACTGTTCCAACACATTTGGATGGATACGTTTACGCTAGGGATGGTCCTCTTTTGCACCCAAAAATGCCGAATCACTCTGAGCTACATTGGACCAATGATTTCCCTTAAGAGTCCAAAGTGCTAAAAGGAAGCAATATTTGAAGGGCTATTTATCAGAGACCATAAGGCTTACAAACTCTCCATCTGAGGCTATGGGATTGTGTTGGGACCATCTACAAAAGACTCTCTCAATTTTTTCTATCTCGGAGGCATTTTCCTGTGGTGATGACTTTTTAGTGGAGGGAAAAGTTGTGAGATGCAAGCAGTGTATAGTTGCAAAGTGGTGCAACTTTCATTTCGCAACTCGTACGACCAAACAGACTGTTCCAACATGTCTGGATGGGTACGTTTACGCTAGGGATGGTCCTCTTTTGTATCCAAATATGCCAAATCACTTTGAGCTACATTGGACCAACGATTTCCCTTAAGAGTCCAAAGTGCTAAAAGGTAGCAATCTTTGAAGGGCTATTTCTTAGAGACCATAAGGCTTACAGACTCTCCGTTCAAGGATATTGGATCATGTTGGGACCATCTACAAAAATATCTCTCATTTTTTGCTATCTCGGAGGAATTTTCCTGTGGTGATGACTTTTCAGTGGAGGGAAAAGTTGCTAGATGCAAGCGGTGTAAAGTTGCAAAGTTGTGCAACTTTCATTCCGCAACTCGTATGACCAAATGGATTGTTCCAACATGTCCAGATGGGTATGTTGACATTAGGGATGGTCCTCTTTTGCACCCAAATATGCTGAATCACTCTGATCTACATTGGACTGGCGATTTCCCTTAAGAGTCCAAAGTGCTAAAAGGCAACAATCTTTGAAGGGCTATTTCTCAGAGACTGTGAGGCTTACAGACTCTTCATCTAAGGCTATGGGATCATGTTCAGACTATGTACAAAAACCTCTCTCGGTTTTTTCTATCTCGGAGGTGTTTTCCTATGGTGATGACTTTTTAGTGGAGGGAAAAGTTGTCATATGCAAGCAGTGTAAAGTTGCAAAGTGGTGCAACTTTCATTCTGCAACTTGTACGACCAAATAGACTATTCAAACAGGTCTGGATGGGTACGTTTATGTTAGGGATGGTCCTCTTTTGCAACCAAATACACCGAATCACTCCAAGCTACATTGGACTGAGTGAAATTAGGTGAAAAATTGATGCAGAACAAGGGCACAATCACAAAGTCTTTGCAACCCACCTATTTGAGGCATCTAACAATATTATTCTAACCTCTTTGGAATTCCAAAACTCCCTTAAAACTTGACAAGCAACTAAATACACATTTCCCTCTTTAACCCCCTTAAACCCTTGTAATAGTGAGAAACTAGTTTTTGTCCAATTACTCCACAATTTTCCAAAACACTAGACCAACACATGACTAATTCAAACACCCATATCCAAGTTACACAACATATATGAGAAACAACATAGACTCCTTTGGACCAATGTTGAATTCCTATACATTCGCCCTTGAAAAGGCTACTCAATTAGCCCAAAAATGCAAAGCAACATACCTTCAAACACCACACAGACCCCTAAAACCTTGGGAAGCAAATAAATTTCCAACAAAACAAAGATTCTACAATTGGATTCCATTTGTATAGACCTGTAACCATCAAATCAGAAAACCCTTGTTTTTAGTGTAATTCTTGAGGGTTTATTGGATGTAGCAGTTCCACAACCTTTCAGACTCTGTGACCACCTTAGACACCTTTATTTAGGCCCCAATATGCTTAGAAAACAAAGAAATTTTTGGTATCGTAGATATTTTTGCAAACCCTAGGGTAAAAACTCTATTTTCAAGTGAAAAAAACCACCATTTTTAGACCTTTAACTCTTCATTTTATTTCAAAACCCAGTTCTCCATGCCTTCCACTCTTGAAATATCATTTCCTAATCCCTACCAACTCATCTCACTAATTCACATTGGCACACAGTAGGTGGAATGAGATTCAAGCCATTAAAATTGCAAAACTCTTATTCCCCTATTCAGGTATTCGTCTAAAGAAAGTTTGAGTTTTGAGGCACAAAATGAATAAAGAAACCCTCTATTAAGAAGTCAACCAATGTGTATTTTTCTACAAAATCAGCCACTAATATAATAGTTCCAATTGGAAAAGAGTCCTTACACATCCTAAATTGTTGATCTAACCACTGAGACCTATGACTATGCCTTACATACTTGTAGAAAAGATTGTCCTTAAAATTTGAAATAAAATCAGCAACACTGCATTCTTTTGAAACCAACTCACATCTAGAACCTTCATCTCCACTTTGCAAAGTATATTTGACTATCTCATATCTCTTTTCCTCAACAAGCTTCTTTCCAAATTCATGTTTGAAACTCTCATGAAAACATTGAACAAACTTTGACAAGCCACCACATTGTGAGCACTTTGCATTTAAACAATCATTTCTATAGAAAAAGCAACCATCATCTCTAGAACATAAAAAAAGATCTAGCAAGTCCCTTGATGATTTTGGAAGATGCATTGCACCACACTCCTACAACATTTCATTAGTATGCAAAGTAGAACGGATATAGCATAATAGTTCATGGTACATTGGAAACTCCACATGGTATTTGCAACAGCGAGTATTACGAATTTTAAGAGGCACATAATAAAATGGATTCAAATCTTCAAAAGTCCTTTGCAAGATTTCCATATTTGGATGTGTTTCAATAAATTTTTTGAACAACATTGTTTGGCTTGATTCCAATAAATGTTTAGGATGTGGTGTACAATCTCAATTGCCAATTCTTAACTTTAAAACATCCTTTGCATTGGGCGATACTCTAGAGTTATCATGCCAAAATTGTTGAATTACCTGTTTTACATTATCAGTTAGCTTCTTATCAACACATGGAAGCCTCCCAGAAAAATGCCATGTATCATTTTAAAGAGGATCATCTATTCTTTCTCTTCTTGCAAGTGCTCTATCCAAAGTTTTACAATTTATGTCAAAATCAATACAAGTTTTCCTCATAAAGTGAGCCTTTTCCAATTGATGGCTTACTAGGGCGGTTGTAATGACTCTTCAAGCAACTCTCTTATCCTTTTCCTTCTTATTTTTTCCAATAGACTTGAGAGCATTAAAAATATTTTTGACAATAATAGAATTTTTTTTGGTCTTCTTGTTCACATAGATCTTCAATTTTTCTAGCAAAGGTCTCATCCTTTGCATCTTTAGCAATTGTACAAAAATTTGGCA
>VDFB02000363.1:86172111-86348423 GCA_007258455.2 Sequoia sempervirens
AATTGTTGCATGGTTTTCATGTAGTGGCGATGGTTGTACATAAGCTCGCAATTGTGGCATCAACATTAATTGTTGTATGGTTTTTGTGTAGTGGAGATGGTTGTAATAACACCTACCATTTTAAACCTCAGAAAGCATATAAAAAGTTTGTGCAATTTTCAATAAGGCATTGTTGGGTGTTGTTCTATGGCTTTTCCTGCTAGCAGGGAATGTGAGCTAAGATGAAAACTTTTCTAAAGGTACAAGTTTGATCACCCTATTCAACACATGTATTAGTATTTTAAGTTGTTCTTATATATACTTGTGGACATGTTTTTTTGCATGTATACATCTACATATGCATATACATAATCATATATGCATGCAATTGAATTTTTTGAGTGCATACAACATGTTCATACAAATGTGTGTAGATATATGTGTCTATAATGCATTTGTATGTGTATATGCATGGAGGAGTACTATTTCTAAATCCATAGGTCAACAACCACCAATGCCTTATCAAGAAGAACATGAACTATTTTCATACTTTGTAACCATCACCACTACATAGAAACCATACAACAATTAATGTTGATGCCAACTACCATTTTAATTTTGTTGGCCTTCTCTAATGGCTTTCCAAACTATATTAAGTGCAATAAGAAACATTGGTTTCACCATTGGTGATAGTGGTGGCCAATGTATCTAGTTGCTTGGTTTGCATTTGGTGGTGATGGTTTTGCATGGGTTTGTTACTGTGAATTTTTGTGTTTTGTGGGTTTTTCCATTTGGGCTGAGTTGTTGTAACCAATATTGTTTCATTTATGGCCTCCATTTTGTGGTGATGGTTGCAACACAATAAAATAGTTAATGTTATACAATTTATATTGTTTTTCCTTCTTCTGTTGTGTGCCATTTAATTTTCCATATGTGCAAGTAAGTATATTTGTGAAATTAGATGCAAAAAAAATTCATATGTTTGATAACCTATATATTAAGTGTAATTAAAAACATTGATATCACCATTGAATACACTGGTGGAGAATGTATGCAAGCCTACCATAAAATAGCATAAACCATTTTAATATTGTTTCATTTATGGCCTCCAGTTTTTGGCGATGGTTGCAATGCAATAAAATAGTTAATGTTATACAATTTATGTTGTTTTTCCTTCTTTTGTCGTGTTCCATTTAATTTCCCTATGTGCAAATATGTATATTTATGAAATTAGATGCAAAAAAAATTCATATGTACGACAACTTGTATATTAAGTGTAATAAAAAAAATTCATATCACCATTGAATATGCTGGTGGATAATGTATGCAGGTCCGCCACAAAATAGCATAAATTATTTTATGACTTCGATAAGTTTTAAATGCAAGGTCTAGAAAATCGGAATGAAACATATCAATCAATAAGAGAAATATGTATGTACCTTTGATTCATTCTATTATGCAATAATTGAATCATGAAAATATTATTATAAGTAAATCTAATAATATCTTTTTGATTGAACCTTATGGTCCTTATTCTCAAATTCCATGATTAAATCTTTGACCCTTAGCACCTTGTTATGCCAATTAAGTATTGTATGAATCATGAAACATTATTTAGATAGGTAAACAAAACATTCACACTCAACAAGGTTTGGATTCTCTATATTTTATATTCTCACATCCCATGTATGAGGGTTTCCCCTTATAAATGAATGAATTTATGGTGTGTGGGATTTTGTCCAACTTGTACATCTTTATCAAAAACAATAAAGGAAGAAGATTAGGCCATGTTGTCTTCAAAACTAAGAAATAATTTTTCTTGATGACCATGGAAAGAAGATCATTCTTCATATATCAATAGATGGTGAAGGTATTGATGAACATTTTAAAATTGTTACTTTGTCAGAGTTAGACTTGACATGGGATTATGTTTATTGGTTGGTTATTGATTGTGATGAAGTTATCATTAATTAATTGCTAGTTTATTGGCACATAACCATACTATTATATCTTGAAGTTTGTAGACATGCCTCAGTCAATACATTCAATTAAATTCAAACATACGATGCATTCAAGTGTTAAATTTTCTTGCACCACAATTAGTCACAATGGAAAAAAAATTAACATATTAATTTCTGTAATGCATTAGTTCATGCATAAATTTGGAGAGAAGGTTTTATTCTAATGAAGCTATGCCCCAAAAAAATAGAACAAGCTTGCAACACAACAAATTTTTTAAAATAGTGGATTAGATGTGCATAACCAAAAAAAAAAGGAATTCATAGTAGTAGACAAATGCAAGGGGGGAAAGAAACAATCTCGACAACATATTCTATTAAATTGCTTTGCGGTTAACCATCAACACCACACAGAAAGTATAAATGTTCAACAATATTGGTTTCAACAACGCCTTATCGAAAATGAAATAATATAGCCAAAGCTACAAAACAACAGTTGACAATGCCTTACGGATAACAACATAAACTCTATAACATGCACTATTTAATTGCATATAAAAAATGAAACAATATAGCCAAAGCTAGAGAACAATGGTCAACAATGCCTTATGGAAAACAACATAAATTGTATGGCATTGCAACCATCACTACAAAATACAAGCCTTAAATGAAACAATAATGGTTTCAACAACAACCTAGAAAATTCTTTGTTGAACAACACCTTATTGGAAACAACCATATACACGCATACACACCCACACATACATATAAACATTCAAAATAGTGAACAACAATTATGGAGATATAAGAGTATGTGGCAATCAAACCAAACAGGAAGCAAATAACTATATTGATATTAAAAACTGGACATATCTATATATAGATAAACACATGACCTCAAAGATACATGTAGAAAATGCATATACAGACATACACACTCACATCTTAAATGAAACAATAATAGTTTCAACAACAACCTAGGAATTTTTATTTTCAACAACACCTTATTGGAAAGGAAACAATATAGCCAAAGCTATAGACCAACAACCAACGATGCCTTATGGATAACAACATAAACTCTATAACATTTACTATTGTATTGCGAATCAAATATGAAACAATATAGCTAAATCTAGAGAACAACGCTCAACAATGCCCTATGAAAAACAATATAAACTCTATACCATTAACTATTTTACTGTATTGCAACCATTGACACAAAATGGAAGCCATAAATGAAACAATATAAACTGTATAGTGTTGCAACCATCACCACAAAATGGAAGCCTTAAATTAAACAATAATGGTTTCAACAACAACCTAGAAAATTCTTTGTTGAACAACACCTTATCGAAAATGACCATATACACACATACACACACCCACACATACATATAAACATTCAAAATAGTGAACAAAAATTGTGGAGATTAAGAGTATGTGGCAATCAAACTAGACAAGAAGAAAATAACTATATTGATATTAAAAGCTGGACATATCTATATATAGATAAACACATGACCTCAAAGATACATGTAGAAAATGCATATATAGACATACACACTCACACCTTAAATGAAACAATAATGGTTTCAACAACAACCTAAGAAATTCTTATTTTCAACATCACCTTATCGAAAAGGAAACAATATAGCCTAAACTAGAGAACAACAATCAACAATGCCTTATGGAAAATAACATAAACTGTAAAACATTAACTATTTTATTGTGTTACAACCATCGCCACAAAATGGAAGCCATAAATGAAACAATATTGGTTTCAATAGTGACCCAGATGGAAAAACCCACAAAACATAAAAAATCACAATAACAAATCAATTCAAAACCTTCACCACAAAACATGAACCATAAATGAAACAATTTTGGTTTCAATAGTGACCCAAATGAAAAAGACCACAAAACACAATAATTCACAGTAACAAACCAACACAAAAACAAACAATATTGCCTTCCAACCATTGTGACTACACAAAAACCATAAATGAAACAATATAGCCTAAGCTAGAGAACAACAATCAATAATGCCCTATGGAAAATAACGTAAACTATTTTTGAAATACTCTAGAAAGGGTTTTTTCAATATGCACCTCTTCCCGCTTGCTTTAAATGCACCTCTTCCTACTTGTTTTCTCTTCGCTCCCTTCTTTCTCCAATGCCTATAAAAAATGGGCAAAGAATTATCACAACCAACACTTTTGTATTTCTTTTGCAACCATCACCCCATGCAAAAAACACAAAATAACCTCCAACCACCTTCATAGAAATTCCACAATGGATAATCACATTTGCACCTTCATAGAAGCTTGCCCTCCTCACTCACAACTTTGATAGAAGACAAAGCCACATAATGAAACCCAACAATGCCTTATCAAAAATTGTGTAGACATTTGCTTTGTTTTCTGAGGTTTTAAATAGTAGGTGTTACTTACAACCATCACCGCTACATGGAAACCATACAACAATTAATGTTGATGCCATCCAACATTTAATTTCATTGGCCTTCTCTATCACCAAACACTTTTAATTAAAAAATTAGAAAACATCTGCCACCTTTTTTCCAACTGGCATCCCGACGCTGAAATGATTAAAAACTAGGAAGGTTAACAAAAATTCTAACCAAAGTTCACACAAATAGCCTATTGGCTAATTATGCACCAAAAATTGATACTAGAATTATGACACTTAATGATTGACTACATGCATTAAATCATACACAACACTTGATGATCACTTATGTGTATTGAATCAAACATGATATTCAACAATTGAAAAAATTCATTGACCATACACAAGACTTATAAATCATGGAAATGTGTGTGTATTCTCAAAAGCATGATACATTGGCCTCCTATCCTCAATTTGTTACTCTCTCCTAGATAATGCTCTCCCTCTTCAAATGAGAGGGGTAAACTATCCCTGCATTGACCTCATGACCACAAAATAGTAGTTAGTTCATAAACTCATCAAAAATAATAATCATTAATAAAAAATAATTTATACAATATCATGTAATTACTGTAGTAACTAGTGCATCATAATATCCACAAATGTTTAAAGAATCTTTAAGGATCAAATGTTCACAAAGTCAAGTTGACACAATCAACGTTGGGAAGTAAAAAAAGGATATAGTAAACAAAACATACACAAATATAACATTGGTTATGCTATAAACACAATGTAAATACATCTATTGCATGCATGTAATAAGAAAAAATTCAAATATTTAAAGTTTCATCTAGTTTTACATATCCAAAATAGGCTATGACAATCTTGATCACATCAAATTTTATTTTCTCCTAATCAAGCCACTTTGCAACTACATGTTAGAAGTCCTATCTTTCTAAGGTGATCTATATTACATGATCTAGGTATTCAAGAAAATATTTTAATTTGAGATTAAAATAATTACAATGGTTCCTAACCCTAAAATAGCTCTCATACTTAGATTCCTAAATTAATAAAAAATGTAAATTTTTTTAAAAGAAAATTAAAGAGAGCTCATATATATAAGTTGAAATTAGAGGCATCTCCATCAAGACTATAAACATTCAACTAGCAATAGAGCAATTCCCAACTTCAATCAATATGTCTGCAAATTGACATGTATAAGTATCTATAGACCAATGTTTGTTTTAGGAGTCAAATTATTTATAAAACTAATACCTCTCTCATATTTGAAAATACTAAAGTAAACAAGAAAGGAAAATCAATACATATGCACATACAACTTAGTTATTTGATACAAGAAAAAATAAAGGAAAAGATTGAATTTATCAAGTTGACAAATGTAACATTTTTCATGTAATTGAACTCATGTATTTACATCTTGTTCTAACTAAATATTGCATGTCTCAATTGAAAAACATTGCATGTGTGATTATTTTTCACTACATCCTAACATATGGTTATTTGGTGTCTTATTAAAAAAATGTTGAACTTTAATCTATTTCATATTATGAATCTAAAGAGTTATTTCCTCTATGCTATAGGTAATAGTAAACAAACCTCCCCAAGGGTAATTGATATATTCAAATATGAAGAATCATGGGTCTTCAATTGAATATATTTAAACTATCATTTTGGTGCAATCTACTTCCAAATAAAATGCTCTATAAGATTGTAGAACTCCATATTCCCTATCTCCTTTAAGAAACATGAAAAAAAGCTAGAAGGTCTTGGAGACAACAATATCCCAATCTCTTATAGCAATCTCTTTAGATTACAAACTATCACCATCAAAGGTATCATCCAACAATAATCAAGAATATGATAACAAATAAAAAGATGATAATGCATAATCTATACTTGTTATACATATCATTTTTACCTTATATCTTGTCATATGTGTGTGTGTGGGAATTCACAATGTCAAAATTTAGGGCGACTCACTTATTTGCATTAATGCTATGTAAAAAAAAACCATAGTGGAAATAAAAAACTATCTTGATCATATCATTCCCCTATTAGACGACTTGCAAAATTATTCTATCAAACATGTCTAATAGGAGGCAAACTTGATTGTTGAATCTCCTGCCAACCACACCATTGATCAAATGATAGAAATCATCATTTTGAATCACAAAGAGAATTGGAATCACTTAGAAGAGATTTCATAAACCAATGTCTACCAAACAAATATTTGAGCTCATTGTGAACCTATGTTAGATACAACTAATGGACTATTTCATAGTCTTTTTACCTTTGAGACAAATCTCAATGCTACTTAAGTGTGGAGTTGTAGGCCGATGGGAGTAGACTATCTAGGCCTTCTCAATGAATAACATGAAGAGAGATTTTGATAGTTATATTGAGGTTTGTTGTTCTTAAGTCTTACAAACTACAAAGTGGCTATAAATTTCAAAATGATGTCAATGCATAAACTTCACCTCTGATTGAAGATGTAAATTATACTTTATTTAATATAAAAGAAAGTTGTCCCTTTGACAACAACTTGCCAATTATATATATACACATATACATATATACATACTTACAATTTCATTCAAAATTTTAATAAAATATATTTAACTTATCATTTAATCCTCTTATATTCACTCATCATCATAACCATTGCTACTTCACATGGTACAACTACTAGTCTATAATAGTGGTAGAAGAAATATCGAACACTACAATCAATTAGCAAAATGAAAAATACTCATTTGCTACTATAGTGGTTTGCAAGATTGTTTTGATTAGTAGAGAAAAAGAGATTCTGGAGGGATCCAAAACCCATTACAATAGATTTTAAAGAGATCTGAAACCCTTTAAAAATAGGTTTTGAAGGGACCCAAAACCCTATCAAAAAAATACTGCAAATAGATCAATCTCAGACAAACAGCAGCCCAACAACAACTGACGCCACAAGATAGACTAGACTATTCATGCTGGGAAGATTGTTATTAATCCTAGCGGATAAGCTTTAGTAATTTCCATATAACCGTAGAGAGGATATATAGATAAACACCAATGTGGCTGTAAATTCTGAACTAGGGCAAAGTGCTACAGTCTCTTCCGAAAGTAACATTCATGATTTTACGTAGAGGGGAATCTAACAGAGTATTAGCCGATGAGAGATAGGTAGAGGGTTGTTGAACTTTGGCTCCACTCACTCTTGACCAGGACCAAATGCTCTCACCCATTTCGTGGGAACGTCCTTTCCAAGACTGGTCAGAAGGGACAAATCTTGTGAAACCAAGTTTGCAGCTTTTATTATGCCGAAGGCATATCCTATTTGAAAAGAACGAACCTAAAATTGCTGTTCAACGATTGATTTTAAGTCTGCCGACCATTAATCAAATCTCAGCCGTTTATCATTTTCCGGCAGTTTTTCGACTATTTTCTGCCGTTTTCTCTCTACTTTCCCGCCGCTCCTCCAAACTCTTCCGCGAGCTGTAGCCTGAAACTCCTCGGGAGACGATGCAAATGATTTCGTCCGTCCAATCTTCTTCCGTGCATTTTTACCGTTTATTTTGGCGTCATTGTTATTTTCGCTTTATTTCCATCAAAAGTTTTTCTCCGTTCCAAGGGCGTGTAAAGATTTTTCCTCTGCCACCGTACGATTTTTATGCCAGTAAGCCCTCCCATGGAAAATTTAATTTGTTAATTTGTGCAATACATGATTTTTCCATGAAAATTTTCATGGAAAAAGAGTGATTTAAAATTATTAATTTGTTTATATATTATTTGTTTTGATTATATTTATATTATATTATATATTATTAAAAAAAATATATTTATATATTATTTATTATATTTGTGTTTATATATTACATTATATTATATACTTTATAAATAATATTATATTGGAAAATATTAGTAAATAGATTTAACATATTAATATATATTTTTACATTAATATATTCTATTTTAATTAGTATTGAAAGGCAATAAATAAAATCAACAAATAATCATCATTATGTTATTATGTTTATTTTTACAGTTATCACGGGGTAAATTTTTTTTTTGTTATTTTCTCATAAAATTTAAGTAATAATTGCATATTTATGCATATTTTAAAATATAATATTTTCTAATTTAAATATCTAAAATTATAATTACGTTTATTATTACATATTTTCTTTTATAATATAAAAAATATACTTTAACTAGAATACATCTTACATTATATATACTATAATTACATTTATTATTATATATACATTATATTATTATTATATTCTATAATAGAATTATACAATTATTAGAAGTAATAAACCATATCTCATAGTTTAATTGATTTTTGAATAGATTAGAAGAAAAAAAACCTATATGTGTTAATATATTAGAAAGTGTGTGGTGAATATAATGATTAATACATAAAATAAAATAAAAATATATAATAATATTAGTATATAATAAAAAAGTAAAATAAAATTAATACTATAATAATAGTAATAATAATAATATATAAACAATATCATTTTAAAAATAACCTACCAATTGACCTCATGTACTACACAAATGTATGAAAAGAAAACCAATTTTTTTCTTAATTGACCTTCCACACCTCTTCGGCGTACCCATTGCACCCCAAGGTGCGATTGCTAGTATTTTAATATTGTGGTGATGTGCAGCTGGTTTTCTTATATATATATATATATCAGACAGTTCAACATTCAAATATTAATTTTAGTCTAGTCTACCATTGACCATTGGTTCAAAGGTCGGGTTAATGTTTCAAGTACAGCACAGTGTAAACAACACGCGCCATAAACCCAATGAGAATATGCTCTTGTGGGCACTGATTAGATTTCAACGAGTTCTGAGATTGCGTGTATTATCGAAACATAATGTTAGTCCACATTTGTTAGGCTTTTTGGGAATTTTGGGAAGTGTCATTGATTCTAGAAGTAATTCAGTCATGGATTCTAGAAAAGAGTTCAGCGTAGTACGACTTAACTGATCTTGACAAGATTTAATTGTGGAAAAAAAGTGTAGAATAGTGATACTTTAGTTATTGCATAACCATCATATTTGTTTTTAATCCTCTGCTGAAAGGTACCTACGTTAAAGCATTTTATAACGAGCGTAGAATTTCAACAGGCAAATCCAATGTTTTCAATTAGTTGTTTTCAAATCTAATCTACTCACGGTAGAATCAGATTTGTTTTTTGAAATGGTGCTAGGTATTCTTATGTCGGTGCGGTTAACGTTAAAATTAGATTAATTGTCAAAAAAAGTTGTATAATAAATTCGAGTTCATTTTAGTCCCACATTTTGTAATAATATCATCTCCAGACAAGTATATAAGGAAGTATTTGGGTAAAGAATTCCTCAACACGAGCTTTACTCGATTTTGGAACTTGGAAATTAGTGAATCAGTCGAGTCTAAGAGAAATGTCGGAGAGGTGTACCTTTCAAGTTGGAGGTGTCTTTCAAACGGAGAGACAGAGAGCAGAAATCCAGAGGCTGGAAGATACTCCTGGAATTGCAGAAGTTGTTATCAATATCGAATCGAAGACGGTAATGTTTAGGCACGACGCAAGGGTTACTGTAACTCAGATAGGTGTGTATGTGATTACTATTTGTGCATCTTGCTTTATATTGCATATTCTTAGCAAAGAGCTTGTTCTTGTGGCAAAGTGTAAATTTGATTTCAGTCGAAATAAATTTAACAAAATTCGGTAGGATTTAAGTGTCTGGAGCAAATCTGTCGATTGCCTGATAGGGAGGAGATCGGAAGGTCGAATTTTGAAGGTTCGTCTTTTGTACCGTGCCGGCTGCTTATTCTCTTTCCCGCCGCTCTCCTAATCCTTAGGCTTTGGCCCGTGCTCAATTTCTGGGCTGGTGATTGGATCGATAGGGTTCTTCTCGAGCAAATGATTGAATATCTGATCTGGCGAATTAAGCGATTCTGTCTGTGTGAAAAGGAATAGTTTATCATAGACCTTTTCGATGTCAAATCATGGAACCCCTCTAGATACCATTAAGGATCCCCTTGCAAAACCCTAAGATAGGATTCTCAAATTCTCGTGATGATTGTGAGATGGTTTACCACGGCCGGCTTAAAGCTGCCTAAGTGAAATTAAATTGTTTGTCATGGCCCCTCTTTTACCTGTTATTTAGTAGAAATTTTATTCTTGTTAGGTTTTTGGATTGATTTTCAGTTGAAGTTTTTGAACTGTTTTTCTTTGTAAATTTAGAACTATTTACAACTGTTATTCATATGCTTTCTTCTTACAAGCTATTATCTGATTATTATCAAACATTGATTTCCTAATATAATGTTCATGATCATTTTTCTTGTTGTGTTGGTTGTGTCTGCTACAGAAAATACGCTGAGAGAACTGGGCTTGAATCCCTCTCGCAGCAGGACAGCTGTAGGAATCTAATGTAAGGTATACTGTTATTAATCTTTGAACTTAACTAGTTTTTAATTGATATATAATCTCTCTTTGTTTCTACTAAAGAATTTTATTTACCAGTTTAGGTTTTCGTCAACTCTCTGGTGTTATTTATTTTGCAGGAAATAATCTGTGATGGGCATGGCACTGTACTTGAAGTATTATTACTAATGGATATCACATGAATGAATACAATTCAGGCAGCCTCCTTACTGCCTAGTATTTCCTTTCCTCAGTGTAATGTAATACCTAGATTAGATACTCTGAAATCATCTGAAACGCTGATGTACGAATATGGATAAATATTCGAAGTTGATAGTGTAACAGCTTTTTCAGATTTAATTAAAAATATCGGAACTCTTTTGGCCAATTATTAGTAATGACAGAAGTCAATTCGTACACTATTAAATTGCGTTCCCATTCATAGCAAGATCGTTTACAGTCTTGCTTTCAATGGAAAGTCAATTGCAGTATTTTTAAAGGAGAATATTTTCTGTTTTAGGAAGACAACTGACTAAATGCCTCCCATGCTGATGTGTTGTGTGTCCAAATTTGAAGGCAAATATTTTTTAACAGCAAGATTATTTTAGCTAGCTATCTTCTATATTTATAATTGAAAATATATTTTAAATTTAGTTAATAATTAATTATTTTCTAAGAATTATATGTAATATTTAAAATTATTTTCTCATCAAAATAGTACTTTTTCATATAGAAAGATATAGAGAATAACGTTTCCCATTTATTTATATTGTAGACATGAATATTTCTTTATTTAAATTAATTAATGAAATTATAGAACTCCTTACAAATTGTTATTGTGTCAGCTAAAAAGATGTTACAAATTTAAATCTTCATAAACAAAATATTTTACACATTAAATTTTGGTGCTGCTTAGCGAAAGAGGAAAGTATCGTGTGAAGTTAAAGTCATTCTTTATATTTGATTGGGATTTTCAAATTCATCCACACAGTATGGATGACATATGTTACTTAAAACCACTTGAACTAATTTATGTATTGATCTTCACCCTAAATGGATTATTAGAGCTGCTACATGAGATGAACCATGGAAAATCCTTGTTTGTAATCAAAATTTTCAAGCTGCAGCAAATAAAAAATGGCAGTCAGTCAATTGGTTTGGTAAAATTATTATGTCTCCCTTCTTCAAAGTCAAGGCCTCATTTCCTTTACAATCCATTTGGACAGCTTGGTAGCAGGTCTATCAATTTTTGCATTGGAATGGTTCCTCTCTACAACATGGATTTAGCTTTGTTGCTTCATCCATCTGGTGGAATAATCTTGTTTTTTATCATAATCAACCGCTTGCAATTTGTTTTCGAAAGCATGCTTATTATTTGTATAAGAAAGACATTCAACAATTTAAAGACATTTGGGATTTTGATTTGTTTGAATGGGCTTCATGGTCGAGAATCAAAGAGCAATATAGGTTGAACAACAAATATAAAGGATTTCTGATATTTGTGCAATCATTAGTTCCTCTTGAGTTATCTATGAAAAACTGTACTCCTAGATATTGCATTTTTTTCAAGGATTGGAGATGGTTGTCTTCTTCCCATTTTAATGATTTTCCACTAAAGAAGGTATATCTTCTTTTCCTCCTCCCTAGAAGATCAATCCTTGTCTCAATCAGAAATGAAAGTGCAAATTTAGTGCCTAGAAGTGGACCAAAATGAGTGCACAAATATGGAAATCCAAAGTTGATGCAAAAACTCAATTGTTGGCTTGGAAATTTCTACATCATAGATTACTGGTTGGAGATATGTACTAAGATGCATTATGATTCAACCAATTATTTGTCCTTTTTTTCAATTTATTGAAAATATGAAACATTTTTTTTTGGGATTGCACCTTTGCTAAGAAAAAATGGAATGCTATCTTTAATAATTTTTCTACTATTTTTCATCATAAGATGAACTGGAAAGAGGCTCTTTTGGGATTTGGGTTGCATAAATATGCGATTGTTGATTCTATCAGACAAGTTATTTTATGACATATTTGGAAGGCTAGATGTTCTACTATTTTTTCAAGCAACTATTTTTAGGAAACTGGTACTTTAATGCTTTACTCTAACATAGTTTTGCAAGTTGCTTTTTTGTGTTCACAACTTCAAGAATTTTCAAAGAAAAATGTATTGGTTATGGCTCAATTTCAACAAATTCAGGACCAGGCTAATCAACTTCAGAACAACTACAAGATAAACTTATGTAGAGTGTTTCAGCTTAAGTATTAGCCTCTTGTTTTGTCGGGTCATGGCCTTACATTGGATTTTTGTAATTTTCTACATAATAGTTGTAATTTGAACTTATGTAGAGTGTATCAGCTCATGTTTTGGAATCTTGTTATGTGGGGTCATGGTTATATGTCCGCTCATTGTAGTGTATTATTTTTCATCTTCAACTACTAGTTGGTAGCTATAATGCTTTGTAATCTTGCTTTGTTTAATACAATTTTTTTTTTGGTGGTCATCTCTCTTTCATTTAAAAATTTAATAGTTGCCTTATTTATCAGCTTTTAAGTTTTAAATAAAATTATATATATTATAAAACATCATTAATTTAAATATATGAGTAGTGTTTTATGAATAGTATATTTAGAAAAGGAAAGTATTTAGATTTGCGATTAATGAATGAATGATTGGTGTAACTTTTTTAATCTTTAAATTATAATATTTTTAGTAGATTTTCCTTTTCTTCTATCATATTTTTTTTATGTCTAATGGTGAGTGGTATTTAGAAATACTTTGGAAGAGTTTCCCTTATGTTACAAGAGACACGTTCTCTTAGGTCAACCTATGAAAATGTATGTACAATATTGAAGATAATACTCTTCAAACATGTACATATCCTAGAATGCTCACATCAATTGAAATGTTACAACATAAATGATATGTGAATTAGCTCAAAGGATGAGAAGATTCTTGAATCTTGACAATGAATGCATTGAATGTCTTTAATACAAGGACATAATGATAAATTATTTAAATTTGCATTTACTCTTCCCTTAGAAAAAAGTTAAATCAATGTAGACAATAGTACATGGAAGTATGCACATGTATAGGTGTAATAAATTTATTCACAAGGTAAATGCATTGGGATGTGTTAACATATAAATAACGAATGGGATAATTATATATGAATGTGTGTAATTAATAGATAAATGACAGAAGGGAAGATAAACAACTTTGCAAAAAATTATGTTGTTGTCAATATGTCAAAGTATCAAGACACTCTCCACAAAACATACATAAAAATAAATGTGAAATGACATGGATATATAAATTTCACCATTAGAAATTTATTGAAGTAATATTAAAATTTGTAAATAATAGATTTAATTTTAAAATAAATATATTCTTAATAATAGACATAAATGATACTTATAGAACTTTATTATCATTACTATTAATACTAACAAGATTAAAATATTCTAAGAATTGACACAATATATTTTAGAAATTAAAATATTAAAATTTATGAAAAAATACTAAAAATCACTATTAGATTACAACAACTAAAACAATCTAAAATATAAAAATAATTGAAAATTTTAGACTCATTTCAAATATCACAACATCTTGTCTATTAGGTTATAGAATACAAAACAATCTTATGGATGTCATCACATCAAACCAATCATAGTTGGGCACAAATTCATCCTCTTTATACAAATCCAAATCCTTCATCCATATCTAACATGCAATAAAATTAGAACATAACCACACAAATTTCCAAAAATCCTATACCCTTCTATTCATATTTCTCTTATTTATTATATACATAAGCAACTTATTCTTGTTTCTTTAATTTAGAATACAAAACTATAATTGTTTAATATAAATGAGCACAAATGAAAAATCTAATGATGATTGGCCAATTCAACTCATTACCTTGTGTGGTATTTGTTACCCATTTTTGTTTCTTGTCAAATTGATTGAGCAAATGGTTTTACAAACTAAAAAGTGAAGTGCATTTCTTATCTATCTTCCCTATATTGCATTCAGTTGTATAAACATAAGAATCAAAGAGATTACATTTTTCAATAACAGATTATTGCATTTATACAAGTGCATACAATATTGAAAACATCTACACAAATCTTGATAATAGTAATCTTTATTGATTCAAGAGTACAAATTTATCTCACACAAGTTGTGAGATTTAGCTTATTCAATGTAAATGAAATGAACTTTATGCATTGATAGATGGACAAAAGAAAATAATGCACATATACCTGGGAAGAGGCCAGTCATTGCCTGATGACTGGTTAGAGTATGTTGTCCTGCATGGTAGATTCTACTTCAAGTTGTTTTGCATCCTATGTAGCTCCTTGTTTCCAACCCCTACATCTGAAAAGAATTTGCAATGACGTTAGAGCATAGCTCTAAGCAATAACGGTCTCTAAAACTACATGTACATCAACCCACCAGTGTATAAACTGTCCTTCACATGCATTAACTAAACAATAAGTTGTCTATGTCCAAAGAAAAGAAAAATAGGATCATCAAGCCTTTGAGCATATGCACATATTTTTATAACTATTTGCTTCATGTGAAGTTACAAGGTAATCATGTTGTTTATCTATTCTTCCTAATTTAGCATGTGGGGTAAAATGAGGCTCATACTAGAGTTGAGCCCAACATGCTTGAGAAAATGAGATATTCAAGGTGAATCTTTGTTATACCTTTTTTTGATATCCATATGAGCAGTACTGGTTTATGTCATAGTTGTGTTTTGTTGCCTCTTCATACAATTTTATTATGATATTTGCTACGTCTTCTTTAGAGATTCCCAATTTGACATGTTGATGCTTATAAGAATGAGGTAACTCTAAAGAAAAAGGCAAAAAATGCCAAAAGAAATTGTGTTACCTTTATATCAACATAATTCCCAAATAAGGTGATGTACCTAGAGGTCAGGTTATCTATGTTAGAGATGCACAATGGAAAAACTAATGATAGCATGTGAAAAGTACAGTGACAGTAGTGTATGCAATGGTAACTACAAATGTAACAAGTAGAAAATCAGGGGTAGTTGTCAAATATCAATGCATGGAAATCAGTCTTGAATAGGAACACAACAGGGGTACTTAAGCTATATGAGGTACAATGCAAATGCAAATGCAAGCAAGTGTACATGTACAATGATTCAATATTATAGAGAAAAGGATAGACAAGCATATATAAGCAGGGAATAGTCTTTGACTGAATGTGAAAGACAACATTTTCAAAGGAAAGATGACCACATAAGGTTGCAATATATATGAAGGTTTCAATCACAAGATTTTTTTTTCCTGCAAGGGGTTCACATTCTTGTACAAAAAGTATTGCATTGCTTTTATGATGGTGATGGTAATTCCATGGTATAAACATATTCATGATCATCATAAATATGACTGTGAGCTATTAAGATTTAGAAGTCACTCTAAAAGTTAGTTATGAGAATGGTGAGTGTAAAACGACTTACGCTATATCATCTAAACAACTGTCATTAGAAATAAAAATTTGGAAAGCAACCACGAAAAGAATTCAACATCAAGACAACTACAATGGGAAAGGCTTGAAAGGGAATGATCAATATATTGTAGCTGTAGACAACAATAGCACACCAAGCAATTAGGAGGCAAAGCAAATTTTAGGGGTCCTGAATGCTCAAATAAAGGTACAAAATGGGTTACATGAACAACTAGAGATTTAAAGACATCTGAAATTGAGGTTTAAGTCACAAGGAAAGTACTTGTGATCAATATCAAAGAAAGCACCCAAAGAGCACTTACATCTCAATTCTGTCTTTTAGAAGAACTTGAAGTTGTAAGGACAAAGCTCACCGATTTTAGGGGATCTTATTATTGTAACCTTGATGTAACAAAGGGCACCATGATTTTCTCATTCTAATGTATCTAGGCTTCAGAATTATCATGAAGATGGAGAAGCCATTAGCAGGTGCATAAAAGCTGCCTCAAAATGCCTGTACCAGAATACCTCAAGGCTGTGGCTATACAAATATAGTGAGCAAGAATAGTTGTGGAAAGGACAAGCAAACTCTCAAATACTTACAAACATAACTAAAGGCTTAATGTGTAGAGTGAGAGATTAATAGAGACTGTGGGTTTTTGATAACTTATTCACAAGTCTTGATGCTTGAAAGGAGAGATTAGTTGTAGGTAGTATATAACAAAAAATCATTTTTCTTGAAACCCATTTGGGGTTTTTTCCTGAAACAAAAGATATCCATAAAAGACCTCCAGAAAGTGAAGAGAAGGAACTCAAATACAAAGCCCTGTATACCAAAGAGTGCATTGAAATAATTGAGGGTGACATAAGTTTTGGGTGCCTATGAAATGAAGCCGTAACTGTCAGAGCCATCTAGGTTTTGTCCCTTGTAAAAGTAGAGATATCATAAGAATGCTAAAGGGTGGCAGTCCAAATAGAGTTACAAAAGCAAAACCCAGAATACAAGGAGAAAATAAGTGTGTAGAAGAATGCATACAGCTACACGCCTATACTTTTTACAAGGGAATCAAAAGGAGAATCTCTTACAAATTTGGTACACTCAGATAATAAGAGTAGAGTAAGGGTTTGTTAGAAAATTGACAGAGGAAAACCCTTATGGGTTTTATGGTAAAATGACTCAGAAGACATGTTTTTAGTTGACTAACCTGTGTTCCTTTATTAGCCAGTGAATGGCCTTGTCTCTCTATAGCCGAATCTCGTTTCTTCAAAACTCTAGAGGCATATCCTCAAACTATCATGGCGGCCAACAGAGAAGTAAATGACCATAGGAAAATAAAAATGGTTAAAATGATGATGGTTGTGTCTTGTGAGATTAGAAAGGAATGGAATAGCTTCATTCATAATTACTTTCAAGCACTTACCCAAGGAGGTCATCATTTGTCATGTTTTGTGAGAAGGAATGCCACTGTAACATTTGAGAGGAAGGATTTTCCATGGATTCTCCAGTCAAACCCTCGACAGCAGCTTAGCTCCTCCAAGAAACTTTGAAGAAGAATGGAGAAATGTTTCATCTTTTCCTTATTTTTATTTTAGGGTTTCAACCTTAGAAATGCCAATGGTGGAATTTTTGCATTGTTTTATCAAAATCAAAACATCAAGATAATGTGAGCCTATAGCCCTACTTATTGAAGTTTGTGCCTTATGCAAAATTTTATGCCTTATGATGCTTTACAACCATTTCAAAATGTCACCTATACATTTGTAATTGTGTTTCTTTTCAAAAAATTTGACTTCATGTGCTGACGATCATAATGGTTGATGTGAGTTGAAAATTTGCATTATTTTATTGTAAAATGAATGATCTTAAAGTGCATTTATAAACCTTTACGTTATTTTGTTATTCTTTAAATGAATAATGTTGAAGATTTTCAATTTTTTAGTTGAGGGAGACAAGTGGAGAATATAGGGGAAGTTATTTTTGTTTGAAGACAAATTCCCACATTTATAGGGTCACTAATGCACCTTATTGGTGGTTTTGTGTGCTTAAATGCTTGGTATGGCCAAAACCATTTCTCCCCACATGTTGGATGTTGTTTTGTGAGGAATCCAATGCCTCATTTTTAGGATTTTCTAGGGCATCCGACCCAAAGTGGTTCCTTGCTCCTATTTTGGTGCAACCACTTGGGTTGTGTTTATATTCACTCATGTAACTCATTTTGAGTTAGTTCTCAATTTGTAGATTTATGAAGCTAGTAATTCATTAGTTCTTCATCAGATTTCAACATCTTTTTTGTAACTTATTCTATCATAAAAAACTGTGAGTACCTTGGATGATTAATAGTACTGATTCATTTTTACCCTCTCATTACTTGCTTGCTTGTGTACATGTTATGGTGATTGCTCGATCTACTTGTGAAAATATGTGTTTTTTCTTGTATTTTTGTCTCATTAAAAGTACCTTCCTGCAAGAAAATATTTGTTTATAGGTTATAAGTTGTTTGAAAATATGAGAATTCTAGTTATGAAATTTATCTTTTTCTTTCTAGGGTCTTGTGCCAACGCCCTCTTATAAAATACTTGTGTAAACAATATGTAGAAATGAGTTGTGTAAGCCTTTTATCAATTTGTTGATTGAAAAGTGTAACAAAGCCAAGTTTACATGCTATTTAGTCATTTTGGTGTTAACAATAGTATAAAAATTTCAATTTCATTTGAAGATTACATTTTTCTTCCCTTTTACTCATAAAGAAAAGTAGTAGTTTTAGGTGAGACCAATAAAGAACCAACTTTCTCTAGAGTTCCTTTTCTGTCATAGGGTCACCCACAACCTTAGAAAATTTCCCATGCTACTCATGATTAGTTGTGTCAAACCTTAGCCTAGGTGCAAATCATAATTTAACAATTTTGGCACACCCAGTGGGACTGTTGAATCAGGTAGTTCATAAAAACATAGATTATTGTTGGTTCTAATATGCTACCAGTATTTCAAGCCTTTAAGAGGCAATTTTTTTGCATATCTGGTGACTTCCACTATGGGTAAAGTTTTAAAACAAGTGTTGTGAAACTTTACATGAAAAAGATTCAAACAAGAAGTTCATAATCTTTTGAATATTTACAATTATCTCCTCCTAAAAGGTAGAGTAGGTCTGTTAAAAGAGTGTCCATTTCAAAGAGGGTTCAATCAACCCCGCCAAGTTTCAGACCAACTTTTAAAGCTAGTTCAGCTATAGTTACAACCTCTATTCTTGTTGTTTCAGTTCAGGTCAATCAACCTCCAGTTGTACAAATGGCTAGAAAACAACCTTTTGTGCCATTCAATGGAGGAAGTCCATTAAACTTAGACCAACATGATGATATCCCTATAGCAACCTTGAAGAGCTTCCCATTTTTCACAGGAGAAGATCAAACAAGTCCTATTGAACACATTAGAGATGTGGCATCTCTTTGTGGGGTTCACCATATAACCCAAGAAAGTGTAGCTGTTAGATTCCTTGTAGCCTCATTTAAAGGAAAGGCATTACAGTGGTTCAGTGGTCTGCAAGTTGGGTCTATTGCAACTTGGGATGAGTTAGGAGACAAGTTGCATAAGGAATTTCAGGATAAGTCTAATCACCTGTCATTGGTTGAGCAGTTGATAACTATAAAGAGAACTCCTCAAGAGCAAATGAAAAACTTTAATTTTAGGTTTTAGAAAACTTGGGATAGAATCCCAGCTATTGTGAGGCCTTCTCTTGAGCATGCCTTCTTGTACTATTTAAAATCCATAAACAGTAAAATAGTAGTTATGACATAGTCAATGGGAGGGGTGTCTCTTCCAGATGCTTATGAGGTAGAAATAAGGGCTGAAAATTATTTAATTCAAGCAGGTAAGATTTCCCCTAAGCCACCAATGCCTATCTTTCTTGAGATTCAACCTAATATGCCTCTACAAATACCACCTTTTACACCTTTACAGTTGTTCCAATGCCATCAGCTGTTGTTCCAGTTGTTGTTCTAGCTGCTGCAAGTCAATAAAATGCCACTACAAGCTCATCTCAGGAACTACAAGAGATCAAGAGTTTTCTTCAGACTTTCAGTAATAAATTGGTAAGCTTAGAAAAGAAACAATCATATAATAGACCTTACCAACAACATAACCAAGCTGCAAATCAGCCTTATTAGGGTCAGCAACAACAACATCAAGGCAATAAGTAGCCTTATCAAGGAAATTATCAGGGTCCAAGACATAATATTAACCCAAGGCCCTTTCAAGTATATAATCCTACTCCTATTAGTGCAACCAAGGATATTGTCCCTATTCAAAATAACTTGGTTGCAAATTATGAATGGTGCTATCCTTGCAACAAACCCGATAATCAAGCCACTTGTTCAAATGGAATCATCAATCAAGCCTTAATGGTGCAGAGTGTTTCAAATTCATAATAGAATGCACCTAATGATGGAGCCTTACAACATTAAGACCAGTCTTCAAGTGAAGCCACCCTTTTAAATTGACAGGGAGAAGAGTTATGTGCAGTTAATGCAAATGATTCTCCAATTGTTGCAAACACAAGAGCAAAGAAAAGAGCCTTTGAACTTGATCAGGCAGCTGATAGAGGAAAAGTTGTAGCTGCAGAACCATCTACATCACAAGTTCCTTGCATTTTGTAGAGGAATCCACAAGTAGCTGCCAAGCAGCAACCCCACTTGCAAACTGAGCCTGTTGCTGCAAGGGTACAACATAAGGTAAATCTTGTTGTCCCCTTCAATATTGTTGAGAATATGAAAAATATGAATATCACAATGTCTATGTGGGACTCTTTGGAAATCCCAGGCCAAAATGAGTTGTTACAGTCTGCCTTAATAGAAAAAGTAGTGACTAATGAACCTTCAGTTAACACTGTTAAGGTTGTTTTCACAAATGTATAGAAGGATAATGATATACAAAAAAATAAACAGCCAGGTAAGGAGTCTGAAAAGGGTGTTAAGCCTCCTACTTTCTATGTGACATTAATTGTAGGAGACAAACTAGTTCATAATTGTATGGTTGATAGTGGAGCCAGTAGTTTAGTCATGCCAAAGAAGATTGCAGACCAGTTAGGACTAAAATACTAGCCCCTTGAGAAAGGAGTGCTTTAGCTAGATGGTACAATAGTTAACACTATTGGTTCTTTCAAAGATTTTGGACTCACATTACATGCCTGTCCAAATTTTTCAATTCCCCACGATGTCTTCATCATTGACTTACCTCCTTTCTTTGCCATGTGTTTATCAAGGGACTTCACTATAAAGATTTGAGGATATCTGTCTTCTGACTGGTCCCACATGCTCCTTAGGACTAGGTATGGAACAAAAATAACAATAAAATTTGAATCATTGGCAAAGGATCACATTGAACCTTATGTGCCAAGTACAGTTAATGTTAACTATGTTGTTTTTGAAGACAATGAGCTTGCTGCAGCTTAGGAGTTGCAAGCTAAAAGTGTACCAGAGGTGCTGCTAAATGAGTGGGTGGCATAAAATATAGTAGACAATCCAAATGAACTCATTCAGGAGATCAGATTGGGAATTTATGTGTTGCATGAACTAGAAATAGAGATTCCAAACATTGTTCAAAAGAAAACAGAACAATAATTACCACAATAGAATGAGCTTTGGAAGATGTACTTCGATGGCTCCAGAAGCATAAATGTAGCTAGTGGGGGTGCAATGTTGATTTCTCCACAAGGTGATAGGTATTATGCTGCTTTCAGATTTTCCTTTTCCTATTCTAACAATTCTGCTAAGTATGAAGGACTGATACATGGCTTGGAATGGGCAAGGAGAAGAGGAATCAATTGCTTGCAAGTGTTTGGGGATATCGAACTGATTGTTAATCAGGTAAGAGGGTTAAATGTAACAAAAAATGATACCTTGAAATCTTATAAACATAGGGATTGGGATATGATAGATGAGTTTGATGCTTTTAATCTAATCTCAGTCCTTGGGAGTCAAAATAAGCACGCAAATAGATTGGCTACAATTGGTGCTCAATTTGACATACCCAATGAAATTAGGAAAGAGAAGGTACAACATGTTAAATTAGTTATTAGGCCTTCTATCCCTAACAATAATATTAATTGGCAAGTCTTTGAAAGTGATGAGTAGATTCTAACTTTTTTGCGTGAGGAAGATCAATTTTCTGTTGTAAGTCAGGAAAAGCTAAAACAACAATATGAGGATCAGATTATTTAGCTCAAGACAAATAAGTTTCCTAGAGGTCTGGTTACATTAGAATCTATTTTTAGTACTGATGATCAGTTGGAAAAGAATAAAACCAGAATTTAGATTAAAGAGGAGCATTACGAAGGGTTAGAGATCTTTAAAGGTAGGTTTCTTAAAAGATAGGAAAAATTTGTTCAATTGAAGATAGGAAGACTTTCATTGCTTTATGCCAAGAATTTCAAGATTTTTTTGCTTGGGATTATTCTAATTTAAGAGGGTTTGATCCTAGAATTTCTTAGCACACAATAGAACTAGAACCCAATGTAAAGCCTGTAAGACAAAAGCAGAGACCTTTGAACCCCAAGCTTGGACTTTTAATGATTAAGGAATTGACTAAGTTAGTTGAAGGGGGTATTATATTTCCAATTAAACACACCTCCTAGGTTTCTAACCTAGTTCCGGTTAGAAAGAAAAATGGTTAGATCATATTATGTGTAGATTTTAGAGATCTCAATAGAGCATCTCTAAAAGACCATTACCCATTACCTTCCATAGAACAGATCCTCCAAGTGGTTGTTGGTTCAAAGATATTTTCTCTACTTGATGGATACTCTGGTTATAACTAGGTATTGGTCAAGGAAGAAGACCAATACAAGACTGCCTTTACAACAAAATGGGGCACTATGTCCTGCAAGATAATTCCTTTTGGCTTGTCCAATGCTGGAGCCACTTTTCAAAGGGCTATGGACATGGATTTTCAAGGATTAATCAATAAAATACTGCTTATATATCTAGATGATATCACAGTATTCTCAAAAAATTCTAATGAATTTTTTTTGCATTTAAAACAAGTGTTTGAAAGATGCAGGGAGTATGGAGTATCCCTTAATCCCAAGAAAAGTATCTTTTTTGTTCATGAGGGTAAACTATTAGGACACATAGTGTCCAAGTAAGGAATCACTTTTGACCCTGAGAGAGTCAAAGCCATTTTGGAGTTGCCATTACACAATCACAAGAAAGGGATACATAGTTTCTTAGGTAGAATTAACTTTTTGAGGAGGTTTATACCTGATGTTGCAAACCTTTTAGAACCTTTGACTGCCATGTTAAGAAAGAATGCAATTTTTAGCTGGACTAGAGAGGAAAAACATAGATTTGAAGCCATTAAAGAAGATTTAGCATCAACTCCCACACTGGTAAACCTAGATTTCACAAAAGACTTTATTTTTTATGTATTTGGCAGTATTGATTCTATTTCAGCAATGCTTTTTCAACATAATAGTGAAGGCTTAGAGCAGCCCATTGCATTTTTCATCCAAGGTTTGGTAGACTATGAGAAAAGATATTCATTTATGGAGAAACATGTTATGGTTGTTATAAGAAGCCTTAAAAAATCTAAGCCATTAATTTCAAATAATAAGATTCAATAAATGGTGGCACATCCCAGTGTGAAAGAGTTCCTATTGAGTAAGAGGCAAGGGACTTTGTGAGCAACTTGCTTCAACACTAGAAAATGAATAAAAAATAGAGATAGAGGTTGTTTTAGTCACTTATGATCAAGATTAGGATGTTGCACTTGCATTAGCAACAAGCTGGGTTTAGGATATGACTCATTTTCTGCAAACTAGTGAATGTCCACCAGGTTTAGATAGAGCTAAGAGAAGATGCTTTAGATTACAGTCCATTCCATATGTTTTGATTGATAATGTCTTATTCAGGAAAGACCTCAATGGTGTTCTGTTGAGGTGTATTGATCAAGATTAGATTGAAAAGGTGTTACATGAGTTCTGTGATGGAACTGCACGGGGTCACTTTTCCCCAAGAACAACATGGAAAATTATGAGAGCTGGTTATTATTGGCCAGCCATGTTTAAGGATGCCTATGCATGGGACAAAAATTTTATGAAATGTGCAATTTTTACATGAAAGGAAAAGTTGCCAACATTACCTCTGCAACCAATTCAAGTGGAACAACCCTTCATGAGATGGGGCATTGACTTTATTGGACCCATAAGCCTACCTTCTAGTGTTGGGCACAAGTGGGTACTCACTGCTACATATTATTTCACAAGGTGGATTGAGGCAGTAGCCTTGAAAGAGGCCAATGAAACATTTGTTTTGAACTTTTATGATGACATAATAACCAGACTTGGAGTTCCTGATTCCATCATTTCAGATAATGCCTTGGCATTTGTAGGATTCAGAGTGGTTGATTGGGTAGTGAAAAATGGAATATATTTGAACACTTCATCAAATTATTACCCCTAAAGTAATGCTTTGGCTAAAAGTACAAACAAGAACTTTATCAGAATCATAAAGTAAATAATGGAGGACAATCAGAGAGCTTGGCACACCAAGCTGAAATCTTCCTTATGGGTAGATAGGATAACTCCCAAAAGGTCTATTGGAAATTATCCATATGTGTTGGTTTATGGCAAGGAAACCAGATTACCTTTGCTTGTAGAGATGCTAGCTCTTGACATTATGCATTAGTTGGAAATGTTTGAGGAACAAGATCCATTAGTGGTTAGAATTGCTCAGCTTATGGAGCTGGAAGAGACTAGAGACAAATCTATGAAGTCTTTCGAGTACCATCAACTCCAAACTAAAATTTTTTTGATAAAAGGGAAATTGCTAGAGTTTTCAGAGAAGGTGATATTGTACTCAAATGGGATGAGTTAAAAAGTAGACCAGGAAAGCATACAAAGTTTGATAGCTTCTGGAGTGGCCCATTTGTTATCACATAGTGCAAGGAGCACAATGCATTCCAGTTGTCCAAGATGGATGGAGAGATTTTTCCTATCCCAGTTAATGGGATACACCTCAAGCGTTGCTTTGAGGTTTGATCTTTACTATTTTAGTTACAAGTTTTGTTTTCAATAAGTGTTGTTGCATCTTAGTTTAGTTGTTGTTTCCAATTTTCCTAAGTGCTTTTCAACACAGTTAGATATTTTTTTGCTACTATTTTAGTTTTCAATAAATTCCAAGTTGTTCTGAGTCATCATGATTGAGTTACAATATTGAGTCAAGTTGTTTTTAGATCTAATTTGAGTTTCTAAGTGACCCTGTGCCCAATGGATAGTCTAGGCAACTGGTCTTAATGTTTAGTAGGCAAACATGTGGTAGATGTCGCCATAAATGTTACTCATTTTTGTTTCTTGTCAAATTGAGTGAGCTAGTGGTTTTACAAACTAAAAAGTGAAATGCATTTATTATCTATCTTCCCTATATTGCATTCAGTAGTATAAACATAAGAATCAAAGAGATTACATTTCTTAGTAATAGATTATTGCATTTATACAAGTGCATACAATATTGAAAAAATCTACACAAATCTTGTTGAAAGTAATCTTTATTGATTCAAGAGTACAAATTTATCTCACACAAGCTGTGAGATTTAGCTTGTTCAATGTAAATGAAAGGCTATTTATACAATGATAGATGGACACAAGAAAATAATGCACATATAGGGGAAGAGGCCAATCATTGCCTAATGACTAGTTAGAGTTTGTTGTCCTGCGTGGTCTTCTACTTGAAGTTGCTTTGCATCCTCTGTAGCTCCCTGTTTCTAGCCCCTGTATCTGAAAATAATTTGCAATGAGGTTAGAGCAAAGCTCTAAGCAATAACGGTCTCTAACACTACATGTACATCCACCCACCAATGTATAAATTGTCCTTCGCATGCATTAAACAAACAATAAGTTGTCTATATCCAAAGAAAAGAAAAATAGGATCATCAAGCCTTTTGAGTATATGCACATATTTTTCTAACTGTTTGCTTCATGTGAAGTTATAGGGTAATCATATTGTTGCTCTATTCATCCTAATTCAGCATGTGGGGTAAAATGAGGCTCCTACTAGAGTTGAGCCCAACATGCTTGAGAAAATAAGATATTCAAGGTGAATCTTTGTTTATACCTTGTTTTGATATGCATATGAGCAATACAAATTTATGTCACAGATGTGTTCTGCTGCCTCTTCATACAATTTTATTTTGATATTTTTTGCCTCTTATTTAGAGATTCCCAATCTAGCACGTTGATACTTATAAGAATGAGGTAACTCTAAAGAAAAAGGCCTCAAATGCTAGAAGAAATTGTGGTACCTTTATATCAGCATAATTCCCTATTAAGGTGATGTACCTAGAGGTTAGGTTATCTATGTTAGAGAAGCACAATGGACAAACTAATGATAGCATGTGAAAACTACAGTGACAGTAGTGTATGCAGTGGTAACTAAAAATGCAACAAGCAACAAATTAGGGGTAGTTGTCAAATATGAATGCATAGAAATCAGTCTTGAATAGGAACACAACAGGGGTACATAAGCTATATGAGGTACAATGCAAATGCAAATGCAAGAAAGTGTACATGTACAGTGATTCAATATTACAGAGCAAAGGACAAACAAGGATATATAAGAAGGGAACTGTCTATGACTGAATGTGAAAGACAACATTTTCAAAGGCAAGATGACCAAATAACGTTGCAATATATATGAAGGTTTCAATCACAAGATTTTTTTTCCTACAAGGGGTTCACATTCTCTTACAAAAAGTATTGGATTGCTTTTATGATGGTGATAGTAATTCCATGGTATATAAACATAGTCATGATCATCATAAATATGAATGTGAGCTATTAATATTTAGAAGTCACTCTAAAAGTCAGTTATGAGAATGGTGGGTGTAAAAGGACTTACACTATATCATCTAAACAACCATCTTTAGAAATATATATTTGGAAATCAACCACTAAAAGAATTCAACATCAAGACAACTAAAATGGGAGAGGCTTGAAAGGGCATGATTAAGATATTGTAGTTGTAGACAACAATAGCACACCAAGCCATCAGGAGGCAATGCAAATTGCAGGGTTCCTGAATGCTCAAATAAAGGTACAAAAGGGGTTACATGAACAACTAGAGGTTTAAAGACATCTGCAATTGAGGTTTGAGTCACAAGGAAAGTACTTGTGATCAATGTTAAAGAAAGCACCCAAACATCATTTACATCTCAATTTTGTCTTTTAGAAGAAATTGAAGTTGTAAGGACAAAGCTCACTGATTTCAAGGGATCTGATTATTGTAACCTTGATGTAGTAGAGGGCACCATGATTTTCTCATTCTAATGTATCTTGGATTTAAAATTATCATGAAGCCATAGAAGCCATAAATAGGTGCATTTAAAATCCACCTTAAATTCCTATACCGGAATACCTCAAGGCTGTGGCTATACAAATATAATGAGCAAGAATAGTTGTGGAAAGGACAAACAAACCCTCAAATACTTGCAAACATAACTAAAGGATTAATGTGTAGAGTGAGAGATTAATAGAGACTATGGGTTTTTGATAACTTATTCACAAGTCTTGATGCCTACAAGGAGAGATTAGTTGAGGGTAGTATATAACGAAAATGCATTTTTCTTGAAACCCATCCAGATTTTTTTCCAGAAACAAAAGATATCCATAAAATACCTCCAAAAAGTGAAGAGAAGGAGCTCGAATACAAAGCCCTGTATACCAAAGAGTGCATTGAAATAATCGAGGGTGACATAAGTTTTGGGTGCCTGTGAGATGAATTCACAACTGTTAGAGCCATCTGGTTTTTTTCCCTTGTAAAAGTAGAGATATCACAAGAATGCTAAAGGACGACACTCCAAATAGATTTACAAAAGTGAAACCTAGAAGATAAGGAGAAAATAAGTGTGTAGAAGAATGCATACAGCTACATGGCTATACTTTTTACAAGGGAATCAAAAGGAGAATCTCTTACAAATTTGGTACACTCAGACAATAAGAGCAAAGTAAGGGTTTTGTAAAAAATTGACAGAGGAAAACCCTTGTGAGTTTTATGGTAAAATGACTCAGAAGACATGTTTTGAGATGACTAACCCGTGTTCCTTTGTCAATTGGTGAATGGTCTTGTCTCTTTGTAGCTGAATCTCATTTCTTCAAAACTCTGGAGGTATATCCTCAAATTATCATGGTGGCCAGGAGAGAAGTAAATGACCACAAGAAAATAAGAATGGGTAAGTAGAATGATTATGGTTGCGGCTTGTGAGATCAGAAAGCAATAGAAAAGCTTTATTCAGATTTACTTTCAAACACTTACCCAAGGAGGTCATCATTTGTTAGATTTTGTGAGAAGGAATGCCACTGTAACATCTGAGAGGAAGGATTCTCCATGGATTCCCTAGTCAAACCCTTAGCGGCAGCTTAGGTCATTCAAGAAGCTTCGAAGAAGAATGGAGAAATGTTTCATCTTTTCCTTATTTTGATTTTAGGGTTTCAACCCTATAAATGTTGATGGTGGCATTTTTGCATTGTTTTATCAAAATCAAAACATCAAGATAATGTGATCCCACGGCCCTGCTTATTGAAGTTTGTGCCAAGTTAGGAAAAATTTTATGCCTTATGATGTTTTACAACCATTTCAAAATGTCACCTATACATTTGTAATTACTTTTCAATTGAAAAAAATTGACTTCATGTGTTGACCATCATAATGGTCAATGTGAGCTGAACATTTGCATTATTTTGTTGTAAAACAAATGATCTTAAGGTGCATTTATAAACCTTAAGGCTATTTTGTTATTCTTTAAATGAAAAATGTTGAAGATTTTCAATTTTCAGTTGAGGGAGACAAGTGAAGAGAATATAGGGGAAGTTATTTTCAGTTTGAAGACAAATTCCCACATTTATAAGGTCATTAATGCACCTTATTGGTGGTTTCATGTGCTTAAATGCTTGGTATGGCCAAAACCATTTCTCCCCACATGTTGGAGGTGGTTTTGTGAGGAATCCAATGCCTCATTTTTAGGCTTTTCTAAGGAATCTAACCCAAAGTGTTTGCTTGCTCCTATTTTGGTGCAACCACTTGGGTTGTGTTTATATTCGTTTATGTAACTCATTTTGAGTTAGTTCTCAATTTGCAGATTTCTGAAGATAGTAATTCAACAATTCTTCATCAGATTTCAACATCTTTTTTGTAACTCATTCTGTCATGCAAATTGTTAGTACCTTGGATGATTAATAGTACTAAGTCATTTGTACCCTCTCATTACTTTCTTGCTTGTGTACATGTTACATGGTGATTGATCAATCTACTTGTGAAAATCTATTTTTTTCCTTGTATTTTTGTCTCATTGAAAGTACCTTCTTGCAAGAAAATATCCTTTTACAGATTATAAGTTGTGTGAAAATATGAGAATTCTAGTTATGAAATTTATCTTTTTCTTTCTAGGGTCTTGTGTCAACGCCCTCTTATAAAATACTTGTGTAAACAATATGCAGAAATGAGTTGTGTAAGCCTTAAATATCAATCTGTTGACTGAAAAGTGTAACAAAACTAAGTTTGCATGCTATTTAGTCAATTTAGTGTTTCATTGTAGGATAGAAATTTCAGTTTCATTTCAAGATTACATTTTTCTTACCTTTTCCTCATAAAGAAAAGTACTAGTTTTAGGTGAGACCAATAAAGAACCAGCTTTCTTTGGAGGTCCTTTTCCATCATAGGGTCACCCACAACCTTAGAAAAGTTCCCATGTTACTCATGATTAGTTTTGTCAAACCTCAACCTGGATGCAAATCATAGAGTTAACAGTATTAAATATAATATAATTGGCCTTCAATTAAAATATTTAAGATAAAAAGTGCTATGTCAACCTTTTTGGACTCTTGATTTCTTAATTCTATTTTTTTGTATTAATTATAGTGTATCAATAACAAAAAAGGACTTTACATCATCATATTACTAGTTTTTTCAATTTTGTATTGCCATCCAGGCCAAGGTTCAAAATGTAAATTTTGGCTCTAGATATACTATTTCAGTTCTTAAATTTATCATAAGAAACTTAGAAATTATGGTTCTCACTGCATCTATCCATATCATAGTAGCCCAAAGGAGGAGCTATTTGTGAAAAATTAGAGTTGGATCTAACTCTCTCATTTGTTCCTTCATCATCTTGGTTCTTGTAGAATTTGGAACCTCCCAAGCGTAGGTATTTTTTCAAATTTTTTAGATTATACATCTTGTTATATTTCCTCTGAAACTCCACATATCTTTTTCTAAAATGGATGTTGTCTTTTGTGTTGAAAGGCCAATTCTTGTTTCTCTTACTATATCCTCTGGGGTATAAACTGGCTACACATGAGATCTCGGGGTATAGATCTTTGGAATTTAATTCCCATTTTTCTTTCCAACACCTTTGTACATGTCTCCTTCCCTCTCTACTTCCCTCTCTAATTCTATCTATCTCACCACTCTCTCTCGGGCTCTCTCCCTCCTTCCCTCTCTACTTCTCTCCATCTCATTTTTCACTCTCTAGCTCTCTCTCTACTTCTCTCTATCTCACTTGTCTCTCTCTCCCATTCCTTACCTCTCCCTCCCTCCTTCCAGGTCTCTACTTATTTGTATCTCTCCTCTCCCTCTCTCCCACCCTCCCTCTCTCTACTTCTCTCAATCTTTACTTCTCTCTATCTCTACTCTCCATCCCTCCATCCTTCTCTTTATCTTTAGGAAGGAATAGGTAAGTAGAGAGATAGGTAGTGAGAGATAAAAATAGAAAGGTACATGTAAGGAGTAAGAGGTAGGTGGAGAGAGAGGGAGGGAGGGAGGGGGAGAGAGAGTTAGTTAGGGATAGAGAGAGGTGAGATAGATAGAGGTAGAGAGGGAAGGAGAGAGAGAGAGAGAAGGATGAAGAGTAGAGAGGTAGTTCTTGAGATCAAGGGAGAGAGAGTTAGATAGAGAAAGGTAGATAAAGGGATGAAGGTATATGCGCCAAGATGGGGGACCAAAAAGTGGCTACCCCACTTTTTGGTCCCATAAAAGAGAAAACACAAGCGTATTATAATAAAATGTGCTCATGTTATGGGTTGGTACTGACCAAGCCTAGGCTCAATCATTACCAAGCCGTAATGTTAATGTGTTATGATGCACTCACATTATGGGATTGCATTCACATAGTACAAACATGTTATAACATGATTGTGTTATGTAATTTTATTGACATAACACGAGCACGTTATAATGTGCTTACATTATTGTTTTCTTTTGAAAAAATTCTCTCTTTCTCTTCTGGGGAAACTATATACATGAAATAAGCATTTAAGTGATATTAATATGTGGAGATTTACTTTCTTATACCTTAAGTTACATTTCATCTATATACTTTCAGGATGTTTGATAATGGTTTCAAATTTTGAGGAGTTATAATGCAAATTCTAAGTTTTAGAAGATCTTATAATTTTTTCATATTTAGTCAAAATTCAATAATCAACAAGTTAAATTTAATTAATCAATAACCTTTAACATCTTTCTCTCTCTATCACACTCTTATGTATCCCTTATGCTCTGACTTCTCTCTCAAGTTATCTCCATGAGTTAATCAGATAGTGCAAGTATTCCATGCTCATGGAGGGTAATACAAATATAGTGGTCATACAATTAGTTTTCCACAGGATATCAAAACAAATTTTACAAAATATCTTCCACATAAATTAAAAACTTGGATGTCTTAGCAGTTTGAAGATTTCATACACTTGAGGTAACCATAACAATTTATATGTAAGTAGAATTCATTTGTGGGCTGATGCATTACAATTCAAAATCATATATGACATGTACTACAAAGATGTTGAAATAAATATTGACTCACTAGCATAGCTCCTTGATATTATAAGTATAGACATTTCAAATATGCTTCATATCATTAATGTTGAAAATGAAAATATAGTGGCACATAATATTGAATCTATGATAGTTGAAGATCAACTTAAAAATGAATTTAACTTATTCATCATCATTTATGGAGAAATTATCAAATAAATGTCATGAGCTAGAAATTATAAAAGAAATCTTACAAATTAGAGATGAACATGGCACCCTTATTCATTAGCCACAACTTGAATCTTCTCCAATAAGTGGATACAATACTAAGGACTTTTTAGACATGGGTTTTCCCATACTATTTCCAAATGGCACTGCACTACAATTGCAACCCCAACACAAATAAGTTGAGATGCTTTAATACATTTTGCACTTAATGAGGTTTCATGATAATAAATTGGGAGGTCATCCATAATTTTGATATTTTGTATTGAATTTTATGATGCACCATTGAATACAAGGACTTCTCTTTGTGTTTGTGAAGAAAAATGTATAGGATTGCATACCAACCACCATTGATAGTCTTTGTATCCATATGTAAAATAATTTCTTGATACTCAACTAGCTAAACAACTAATGCATTTTGGATCTTCCCTAAGAGGGACTCACTTGAATATTGGAATAAATATTATGGTGAGATTTCAAATATGATAAATGAAATAGGATCCCCCACTCTCTTCTTCATATTAAGTGTTGTAGATACTAAATGGACAGATTTGCAATGACCATTTTTAAATGGCATGTACCACCTAGACCACAAACTAACTAAGACCACATAAATAACATTATTAACAACCCACATACCACCGCCCTATACTTGCATCAATGATTCACAATATTTCATGAATAATTCATAGAAAAGATCCTTTGTGCAACATATTAAATCGGTATATATATGAATGGAAACATTGAGGGCTTGCATGTGTAAATGGGTTCATTTTTCTTGCCAATGGACCAAACACGAACAAAATTTACTAGGAAAACCATGTAGGTGTAAGAAGATAAAAAAAATTCTTTGACAAATATGTTAGTGCATGAAACCCACACAATCCATTTGATAGAAACAACACACAACATCGATCTTCAGAAGACGATTCATGCTTACTAATTACAACTAAGATATTCTCTAGAGATGCACTTGTTGACTATGAATAATTAATCAATTGTGTCTAGAGGCACACACATTTTTTGAAACAACATGCATACACAAGAAGGATCAAAATATAGAGTGTCTTTATAAAGCTCCTTAGATTAAATGTGTTATCTCTTCCTTGTCTTATGATGAATTTGGAAAAAATATGTTTTCCCCTACACAAAATGATAGATTAAATGTACATAGTCTATAAATGATTTCAATATGGAGAGCTAATATGGATTGACAACTTGTTATTTCAAAAATGCTCGTTCTTAAATACACTACCAAATATGCATCTAAGGAAAAAAGAAAATTTGAGACCTGTATTGATATGATAACACAAGTTTATTAGAAATTAAGCATTAGAAGACCAAGATCTTGCAGTATATAGAAAATTAATCACCAAGATTATTGCAAATTGTGATATAGGTGCACAAGTTACATGCTATATATGCTACTAAAAATGCCACTTATAGTTTACAATCATTCATTTATGACACTAAATGTTGGGTAAAAAATGTAACATCTAATCAAAATAAACATTACAATTGAGTTATCTACATTCTTACATACAATACCTCATTGAGATGGAAATGATAACATTGATTGATCTGTATAATCATTCTCATTTTTATCCAAATGCAAAGGGTTCAAGTGGAAATATAGGAAAGAAAATGCAATTATCAATGTCTTCCCTCAATTCTATGTTATTCCAAGTGATGATTTATAATATTTTGAAATAATTTGTTGGAGAGATCTACTTCTATACAAGAATTTTCAGGAATCTTCCATAGATATAGGTATCATTAAATATGATATTATTGTAAATTGGAAGGAAATGAATAGACATAAATATTATGTGTGACATGTTGACTACTTGAATGATATAAATGTCAAAAATAAAGAGGAAGATGGCATTGATAATGAGATAAATATAGAAAATACAATGCAAATGAATGAATAGGAGTTGCTATCACAAATAATAACATGAATATCCTATCTAATTTATTTCATTAGACATGCACTCTAGAGTTTAGCATCAAAATAATTTAACCCACTCCTTGTTGTTGATCCTACATGAATTGCAATATTCAACATACAACCTTCAAGATTCCAACAAAAGAAATGTAACCATTAAAGGGATAGTCACATAGTATTTTAAGAAAACATGAGAGACATAAAATACATCGTTATTGATGAGATGAGTTTCATACAACGAAAGTGACTATTGAAAACAGATAATAGATTGCTTGAATCTTTCCCCCACCAAAAACAATTGTACTTTATAGGCATCTAGCATTGTTGTAGGTTACGACACATTTACCATCTATTATGGACAAAATGCATCACACTTAGATGCCAAATTTCTATGGGAACAATTCACTACAATTGTTACATTATACACAATGTTCCATCAAAAAGGTGACAATAAAAATCAAATTGACTTTCATCTAACACTACAAAACATGTGTAATGTTGAACCAATTGAACAAGATTGGGATTTACAAATGAATCAATCAAACAAATAACTTTAAAATGATGGAAAAGGAGATTTTGACTAGCCAATGCACCTATTCTTTACAAATGATTTGGTGATGATACATAACAAAAAAAAATCTCAAACTACTAAATATTCCTATTGCACTTGTTGTTGCAATACAAACACACATAAAATCCAACATGGATAATGATGCAAACCAACTTCCTCAAGAACTCCTGCTATGTAGAGGCCAACACATCATGTTAACTACAAACCCATGGATTAAAAGATGCCTTGTGAATGGCTCTCTTGGAGAGGTAGTAGATAGTGTGTACACAATTGTTTATAAACCACCTGAGTTACCTTTGTATGTAGTAGTGCAATTTGATAATTACAATGACCCACCTTGGAACCAAAATGACCCAAAAATATACTTATAAAACCCATATCTATAGGTAATCATAGAAAAATACCACTATCCACAACATCATAAATTACCATACATAAATCCCAAGGAATTATGCTCAACAAAGTAAGAATTGATATTGGTATTAAAACAAAAAGACAAGGCTTAACTTTTATAACTATATCTAGAGTTAAATCAACAAAGGGTCTTCAGATAGAACCACCATTCTTCTTCCATTGATATTCAAGAATGAAAAACAATCCATACACAATTATCAAGAAAAAGGAAGAGTCCCCACTACATTTGCTTTCATTATGATGATTTTAGGTACAAAGATTTTTATGTGACCTTCTCTACATAAACTCACTTTATTCTTCTTGTTACCATCTTCATAGTATATGCTTTACAAAAAGAAATTTAAAACTAAAATATTCATAATTTCATGGTGTACATGTGGTTGCTTGATATTCATATATTACTACATCGAGTGATTCTCCATGTTACCATTATTATATTCTCTCACCTATAATTCCTTTCATTAGCACAAACTTTTAGTTTTCTACAATTTGTACCTTTGATATAAAACTAGCAATGCATTTATGATATAAGTCCACTAACTACTTGTTTGAATGTGTAGGAATGAAATAAATGAACAAACAAAAATCTTTTCCCAAGTTCATTTCTTACAATTATAGGGAATCATCGACTATAAAATCCTGAAAACTAAAATTGATACAAATCTTTTCTTGATTTCACTATACACAAATATATAATACAACTATTTTGTAAATGTTGCAAACATTGTAATACATATTTTTATTAACATGTTAATTTACATATAATTCTCTATCGATGTAACCATTGCACCCCAATGCAAGTGCTAGTTAATAAATATGATCAAATGTGCATCGCTAGATTGACTTTGCCTTTTGTCTTTCTACAACAAAATATATTCTAGTATGACCTTATCATGAATGGGCACCAAGTTTCACTATATGGATTGACTTAACTATTATAACAGAGTTGTATCTTATCATAAAATAATTGGCCAAAAAGGTTCAAATGTCAAAAAGCTCTGTTCTAGTATCAACTTCAAATGCTACTTATGTAGTTCAAATGAATTCATACAATCTAATCTATAACATTTAGAATAAGAATAAGAAATACTAGAATAGATAACAGGTAATGATAGTGACAAGGGGGTTGCTAGATTTATATTAATGCGATATAAATTAGTAAAAATATATCAAATAGAGTTAAACGCCCATCAAAGATTCATTCTCTCTTGCACCATAAAGACATTCAACCCGATAACTAACAATCATAAAATTTTATAATAAAAACAAAGAGAGATTATGCATCAATTAAAAATTAATTGAGTTCTAAGATAAGTAATAACAATGCAATTTTGATATTATATAAAGAGATTATGTGTCAATTAAAAATTAATTTAGTTCTAAGATAAATAATAACAATGTCTTACCATAGTTGAGGGCAGCCGTTGTTGGATCACATGAATTCCTAAAAAGATAACATAAACAATTAAATCGAGAAGCTTTCGTAACTAAAAAGATAGATCTGCCAATTTTCATAAAAGTGATAAAATAGTCTCAATTTTTAAAAACAATTTTCAAAATCAATTAAAAAACCGGGACATAAGCACGATTTTAGTTAACGGCTATATTTATTATAGTGGACACGTGGTAGCATGGAGACCAAACAAATTGTATTACGTGGCCAATATAGACGTCAGTAAAAAGTAAATGACCGACAAAATTGTAGTCACGGGTGGGGTCCATTAACTTAGCACTTAGGCGGAGACAGCTTAGCACACAGGCATTCCAGCCTTACATTTGATAGTCGTATGATCCTCTATTTTTATTGTAAAATATAGTCAAAATTTTAAGAAATTATATTACATGAAATGGGAAGTTTTAGATAAATTGTGATTTTATTTTATTTTTTAATATATTAAAAAAATTGTATTTGACATTTGAGAAGTAGTATTAAATAGATTAGAATATTTATTTTTAGAAAAACCTATCTTGATCTCAAGAGATCTTCTCATAGCACCCATCTTTTTGAGTGAATGTGTGACTCAAGTAGCATGGGTATCCTCACCAATGATATATGTCAACATATTTTACATAGATTTTTATAAGATATCTATATTAGTTTTACTTATTTGAAAAGTTATTGTATTTTACTTTATTTATTTATTTGATATTGTTTACTTTATTTATGCCAAAGGTGTGTCCAATTTGAGAATAGCTGGTTGATTTTGTCCATCCACGACGCATGTTGCTCGAGAGGAGATGCAAGACAATTGAACCGTCCATAGCCGTCGATCAAGAGGGGATCTTTATCGCTGATTTTTTTGGTTTTTTGGGCATAAATTCCCTTCTTTCTTTACTCTGCTCACATTTCACATCACCAGATAGTTGTGGTGGTAGGTTTGATTTCCTTGCTATAAGTTTTTACCTGCAAACTTTGCCCGTGACTAAAGGGTTTTGTGCCAATTAATCTTATTTACCAAATACCACTCACGTGTTAAAATAAAGTTACTTCGCTCACAAAATTTACATACAACCAACAACAAACCCATGGCGCCATTGCATATGAACAAAAACAAAGTAGAATAAATATTTTTACATAGGTTACCTACACTTTTAACCATAGAAAAGATCTTTTTATAGTGAATTTAAGATAATAGATTACAATAAAAAGTAGAATCAGATAAAGATCACCTACATGGGTGATCAACATAAAAAATTGGAGACATGTTGTGGTAGATGAGTTATCTTTATATAACACAATGCTTTTCTTAGTTAGGGGAGAGGATCCCATAGTGGAGCAAGTTCCAATAGTGGCGATAGAAGTAGTCCTCAGTGGGCCTCATAGTGGAGCATCTTAATATCCAATTGCAAAACATTTTTTATCCATAACGTACACAAACTGACAAATCATGTGATGCCACATCAACGCAGCAATAAAACATGACTTAGTGCATCACTATTGGTCTCACTTTTTTTTTTGAGTCTTTTTTAATACCTTAACAAAAAGCATGCTAATGTGGCATCATATTTGATACATGACCCTAAAGTTAAATTTTTTAAGCAGGTGAGTTGCTAAATAAACTGTTGTACAAAATTGGGACTGATTTGAAATTCCATGTAGAATTTTGAGAAACACAAAGTTAGGGTGCTCCACTATGGGCCCCTCTCCCCTATATCTAGATTGAATTATATATTTTTTAAAAACATATTGTTTTTAGAATTAGATTTAATTATATCATGATTATTTTCAATTGCTGGTTTTTTTAGGTAATAAATTTTATTATATTTTCTTTATGTCTTGATCTCAACTTTTTTACTAATGTATTCTTTTGAATTGGTAAATTTGGCTTAAGGCCATGTACATTAGATTAAAATATATTATATTATATTATTATATTTTATATTGTATATTATATTATTATATAATAAGATAATATTATATTACATTATATTATATTTTACTATGTTATATTATATTATTATATAATAAGATAATATTATATAATATTATTTATTATATTATAATATTGCATTATATTATATATATTATATAAGAGAGAAAAAGAGAAAAAAGATAGAGGGAGAGAGAAATGAGAGAGAGAGAGAGAAAGACATAGCCTGAGAGATAATGGGAAACATAGAGATAGAGGGATACAAAGATGTAAAGATAGATCTCTCTCTATATATATATATGTATCCCTATCTCTAACTCTCCCTACCTCTCTCCCTCTCTCTAGATATCTCCAACTATCTACCTCTCTCTCTATATAACTTCCTACATCTATCTTTCTAGCCCTTCATCTCTCCCTCTCTCTTTGTCTCTCCCTCTTTCTATATTTATCTCTCCCTCTCTCCATATCTATTTATATAGCTCTACTTCTCTTTGTTTGCATGTCTCTATATCTATTTCTCTATCTCTCTTTACATTTCTATCTCTCTCTATCACTCTATCTCACCATCTATATCTTTCTCTATCTCTCCCTAATTCCTCCTCTCTATCTCCATCTTTATCTCTCCCTCTACTTATCTCTCTCCATATCTCCCCCCTCTTCTTCTCTCTTCCCACCCTCTCTACATATCTCTCTCCCTCTCTCCCATCTCTTCTATTTCTCCCTCCTCTACCTATCTCTCTCCCTCCTCTACCTACCTCCCTCCCTCACTCCCTCTTCTCTCTCCCTCCTCTGCCTATCTCTCTCCCTTTAAATCCTTCGGGCTCTCTCTATCTCTCCCCATTTGCATGTCTCTCTCCCTCTCCCTCTCCCATCTATCTCTCTTTATATCTCTATCTCTCTATCACTCTATCTCACCATACATATATGTATCTCTCTATTTATCTCTCTATCTCTCCCTCTCCCTCTCCCTCTCTCTATTTCGATATCTCTCCCTCTCCCTCTCTCTCTCTCAATATATCTATTTCTAGCCCTCTTCCTCTCTCTTCATCTATCTCTATACATGCATCCCTCTCTCTATCCATCTCTCTCTCTCTCTCTCTCTCTCTCTCTCTCTCTCTCTCTCTCTCTCTCTCTCTCTCTCTCTCTCTCTCTCTCTTCCTAGACCTCTATAATTATAACTCTTTTCCTCTCTATCTCCATTCCTACATATCTCCATCTACCTCTACATCTCTCTCTACCCCTATATCACTCTCTCTCTCTACCTCTCTCTAAATATTACTTCCTATCTCTATCTCTATATTTATCTTTCTATGTATCCCTTTCTCATTCTCTCCCTTTCTCTCCCTCTATATATTTATCTCCCCCTCTCCTCTTTATATCCCTCTCCTAGATCTCCATCTCCATCTTCCTCTCTATCTATATCCCCTATTTGTATCTCCTTACCTCTTTCTCTCTCTTGTTCTTCCCCCCTCTATGTCTCCCTCTTTCTATCCCCATCTTTCCCTATTGCAAACATAACATGGACCTATTGGTAATGGAGCCTAATTATCTTCCTGATTCAAAGGTTTTGTTTTATTCATGTTTGGATCCCTAATTATCTTCCTAATTGACCTTCCACACCTCTTTCGACATACCCATTGCACACCAAGGTGTAGTTGTTAGTTTTATTGTTGGAAACTTGCAGCCATTTAAAGACAATTTCCACATAACTCAAAAGAGAAATCTATGCATTAAGTATTCAAAATCCAAATGCAAGAGAATATACAACATACCCATGAAAATATGACACAAGATATACCCTGGGAAAACCCTCAAGAGGGAAAAAACCCAGGCTTCAAAAGCATCCATCTCTCATGTATTATTTAGCAATAAAGATTACAATACATCTTCAGAGTCTCCATGAACACCATTGAAGTATCAAGCCCTCTCAAAGCAATCCATGTGAACAAGCATGTAACCACACATCCCATGCCATGCTTCAAACCCTCACAAATGCTAACAAGAGCTAACATGCAAACTTCTGGACCTAAACAACTACCCATGTGGTTGCTTTTATAGAAACAAGCTCCCAAAAAACCACCAAGTGGTATTACACAAACCATGTGACTAAAACCATGAGATTATAAAACCATGCTCCCACATTTAATATTGGGTACTTTATTTAATTATTTCCCCCAATATTAAATTATTACATTTTAGCAACTTAACTTATGTCTCAATGTTACATGCAACATAAAGTGGCCCCAAGAATAATTACATTAAATATATTATGCAAGGTGTACAACACCTTTTCCTAAAATTCTCCCACTTGTTGTATACATTGCATAAGGGCAACAAGTAACCTCAAAACATGAATAAAAAAAAAATCCATTAGCCACATATACCATCAAGGAATCAAAGTGCTCCATGTGCTCCATCAGAATACCTGCAACAAGAATCAAAGTGACCACCATCCCAAGCATGAATGCTCTCATCCTCCATCATTCCAATGCACAAAGATAATAATCCATCCAATAGAGAAGCCACACAATCTGTCACAATGAAGCATAAGTCCTGCCTCAACCAATACCCAAACACATACACTCAATCCAAAGGTAACAATATGCACCAGTAGTCGTCAAGATACACAAACCCATAGCTGAAATAACACCCACAACAAGTGCCAACACATCCAAATATCCATACCTTCAAGGTATATAAATCCTAGTAAACTCATGCCATAAACATATACACCCATAAACTGCAATCATAAACTCCATGTGAAAAACCTATCAAAGAATGACATACACATCCAAGAGCTCCCACTGCATGGGTAATTAAAATATGAAAAAGATCAAGGCATACCAAGTCTACCAATAGCATCATATAGAAAGTGTAAACAACATCATGTAGTACCAAGGAATCATTCACAATGATATGCAAAACCTATAAGAACAACTCTCATCGCAAGTCTCCATAGCTCTCCCAAGTTCTCCACACCCAACAAAGGAAAAAGATAAAGGAACCTCCATGTCATCACCCAAGAACATAAGTGAAAACACATGACCACAAGCTAGTGATCACTATATCTCTAGCCAAACCTCAAACCAATGCAATGTGAAACCAAACATCTAGGAAGATAACCAAGACCAAAGAGAGAAACTCTACACATCATATACCTGTAGAAAAATATCCTAAATACACCTCTAAATTCCAACTGTTTCAAGTATGATCTCTTCCACAACAACCCAAAAGAAAATCCATGACAACACCCAATCGTTCAATTACCAAGATTAAACATAACATATGTATCATGTAATCAACATGGATGTAAAGATCTCATAACCAAAGAAGATCAAACTAAATCCATTCCCAATGAAGGAAATAAGCCCAAAACATCTCCTAAACTCAACATCAATGAATGTAATCACAATGCATAAGGAGATAGACATGCCAACACTCCTCAAATGAACCTTCCAAAACCATATATCCATAACTCAAGATCCATATACATGAGAAGATAAAGCATAAAACATAAAGCACCTAAAAGTAATAATGAGCAATACCTATCAAGTGAAACCTCCGAGAAGACTAAGAGTGGGGAATGGGAATGCTCCTCCAAGATATCCAAGTCATCATGACTCATCTAATAACACTCTCCTCATAGGTCCATCACATCCAACAAAGGTGTAGGCTCCTCAAACTTCCTGCTGAAATCTCATCAAGAGTAACCATCTCAACTCATGTCTCTAACCATAAGAGAACTCGAGCCTCACCTATGTCTCCAAGTATCCATGAGTACCTGTAACCAATCAATCCATGCCAAACTCCAAATGCAACATAACACCATCATGAAGCAATCAATGAAATGATAGATGTACCCAATACCAAGAGAACCACACAAGATCAAAGTCATATATCCATCCTAGGAATTAGGAACATAACCATGACATCATGATCTCACACCTCAAAAAGTATCATATGATCCAAATAACATAACATGCACCTATATCATGCCAAAACTCCAATCCAGAATCATGAGTAAATCATTACATAATAACATAACCATCATATCAAAAACAAGGATCACATATCAGAAAAAATAAAGCATGACACCTCAACCATAGACTAAAGATGTCCTGCATGGCAACCAAAGATGCCAGCACATCCAAACCACATGAATATAACCATCCTCTATCAATGAAACCAAAGATGTCAATGAAGCTTCACTACATAGAAGTAGAATCCAAGAATCCATCCATGACACCAACAGACACTGTAGAAGATCATCCACCATCAAATGGTAAATCCACATCACTACCAACAAATCCCACTGAAAATTGATACCAAGTCACACATGGCATTGTGACAACCATCCTCTCCATAAAGATCATCCAGGTCTACACACACTCAACTGCAATATCAGTAACATACAAGTGAAACCAAGATCTCCAAGCGAAGAAGATACCTACAACTGCCAACAAACCATCATAAACATATCCAACACCACCAATCCATCACTATCAAAAGTTCCCACTGAAAAGTGTAATCAAGGGGTGATCCCACAATACTGGTTTACAATTTTTGGCCAAATTGGACACTGAAATAATTTTTTCTAACTAAATCTTCGCATTTGGGCACCTATAGTGACTAAATCGTGAGGAATTTGAAGATGATGCAAACTAGAGTTTTGTGAAAGTTTGTCTGTAGATTCTAAATATATTTTTTTCAAAAAAATTGGAATCAGATTGCACTTCTTTTTTCATCTCCTTCGAAAACTAGTTTAAAAAAAAAAAACATTTTTATGGAGTGACGCTCACCATATAACACATAAATTTTTTTTCCATGAAGGATAAAATTCTAATTCTTTCAAAATTTAGATTTGTAACTCTGATATCTAGTGCTTCCACTTGGTTAGATAGTTTTTTATTGAATATTTTTTCTCTAATCAAGTTTCAAAGTCAAACCAATTATAATTCACACATAGGTGGACCGTATAATGCGTAACTTTTTTTTCTATGTATCAAAATTTTTTTTTTGTTGGATCAAGAACTTCAATATTTGGTGCACTCATATTTTTCAATTTTTTTTTTAGAATATGCCATTTTTCCATGTGTAGAATAGAGAGTTTGACTTTTGGTGAAAAACCTATGTTTAATAAAAAAAAAAACATAATAAAACCAAAACATATTAAAATTATAGTTGTTGGATAGCTCGTTCTGAGGGTTACTTGATTCTAGTTGGGTTTGTGAAGTCTCCTCCATTTTCATCCTCAACCCGAGCTTCAAAACACAAAATTCTAGACTTTTTTGATGCCAGAGGATGACAAAGTGGGAATTAGGGGGTTCGCTCGAACTAGGGTTCATTTGGACCCTAGTTCATTCGAATCCCCTCTCAAAAAGTGTTTTCCTTCTTTTTTTTGGTGGGAATGGGGTCCACCTTGGATTTAATTGGTTCGCACAAACTAGGGTTCATTCAAACCCTTTTTTGGTTCACTCGAACCAAAGGGTTCATTCGAACCCCAAAAATCATTTTTTTTTGTATGGGGTTGTTTTTTGCCACTTTTCCTTCCTCACTCAAATTGTAAACCACTTTTGTGGGTTTACCCCAAGCTAACCATGACATCATGATAACAATCTCCTCATGAAGATCAACCAAAAAGGCCCTCACACAATCAAAGAACTCAAATGTAACAAGAGCTCCCAAAAGGAAAAGTAAAACCATGATCCTCATACCAAGAAGATACACCACCATAACCATAATCAAGAACCAATCCAACACCACCAACAATGCACCTGCATAAAACCATCATGACATGCCAAAGTATCTAAAGCACAAGAAATATCCATGGCACCATGATCACCACCAAATGTAACAACAACCAATCCAACCATGTCCACATGTCTACATAATCATAGTCAACTGCATAGGTCTCATATCATGACTATACCTAGTAATACCCTCTCACCTTCTCAATATGACAACAAAACCAACAAACCAAGTGACTAAACCAAGCCACCAAAACTAAACATGCATCAACTCTAAAATATCAATGGGAAAAGAAAACCCATGTCCAAGTGATAAATGCAACATGTAAGTATAGACCACTTACAACATTGCACAACATGTAGATACAACAATGCAACATAAAAATCCAACCAAATACTGATAACCATATCAAAAGAGAATAATCTAAGATGTACAACTGAGCATATAATGAACCAAACATCAAATCTCCAAGATCCGATCATTCATAAACTCATAGTATCACCATAGTCAAAGTAACCCATAAATAGCTCAGATAAGAAAAAAAAGAAAATAAACCATGTTAAAATAACTCCAAACATGATCCACTGTGTAGTGCTCTAAACAAGCTTTCTGTCGACTATTCAAAGTCTAAAATCTGACTCTGTATGCACCCAATATGCCCTCTCGAAGCTCAAACCAAACATATAACTTCTAGTATGAAAAAAACTATCCAAATTGTAAAATATCAGAAAATAACTATCATCACAGTGTAGAGCATTGAGTTAGCTTTCCAACAAGTCCAAGAAGTCAAAAAACGAAGCACTTGGGTGAAAGTTATGCCCCCTGGAAGAAAGTCACTCAATTTGTCTATAAGGCAAAAAATCACCACCCCTGGTGGCTCACTAGTGGTGGGACGGTGGCCCCACTTGGGCGGCGGACCCAAAATCAATATTAAATTTATTTAAATTTCCAATTATGAAAAATTTAGGCTCCATTTTAAAATTTATATGGCAAATAAAAAATGATGAAAAGTTTGAATTTTAAAAATATTTAAAAACTTTTTTAAAGTCTTTAATCCCCATAAAGGGGAGCTGACAATACATTGGGCCCACCTGGTAGGTCGCCGATAGTACCATGTCAATAGCTAGCCACCGGACGGTACCACCTACAAGTGTCATTGACCCTGCAGTGGGTACAACGGTCAGGGGGTGGGGGCCGACCACAACCCCCCCCCTTGACCCTACCCCCTCCCCCCAAGACTTATATATATATATATATATTTAAATTTTTTTGTTCAATGAAACCTTTTTAACATGTCGAATTTAATCGGTATAATTTTTTTTATTTTAATATTTTATCAAACCTACGATTTTTATTTTTTATTTATTTTTTAAAAAAGAGGGTAAAAACTTTATTGAATCATAACAGCAATACAAAGTCCAAAGAAAGAAGCCACAAGGGGCCAAAAACAACAAGAATTAATTCACACCCAAGAAGCACCTCATATCCTCAACAACCCACTCCTCAAGAATAGGGGCCATATCAGCAGGGAAATTGCCCCAATCATCCACAGACCAAGAATTAGTCTTTTCTGACGCCCATCTAGCCAGCCCATCAGCCACCCTATTCCACTCCCGCGGAATATGGTGGAAAACAATGGACTCCAAGGTAGAGCACAAAGAAGTAATTTGTTTGACAACCCCAGCTAGCTACTAATTCGCATCCTCCAAATTTTGATTATTCAACATATCAATAACCACCTGAGAATCAGCTTCACAAACAATCCGCCGCCATCCAAGGGCAACTGCACACTCAATCGCTAGGAGAATAGCACTTGCCTTCATAAGATTATTAGTTTGCAAACCACGATACATAGAAAAGAAGAAAACCACCACTCCAAGGCTGTCTCTAACAATACCACCAACCCCAGCAGGCCCAGGGTTACCCCTAGATGACCCATCCATATTAATTTTCAACTCCCCAAGAGCAGGTGGACACCAAAAGCCCTCACGAGCAACCCTCTCATGCCCTCACCTACGATGCACTTTTCTCAAAATACTCTTCTCCCTTGTGGCAAGACCCAGGGCATTTACAACCCCCAAGTCCCCAAGATCAATCGGCACAGACAAGTCACACTTTGTAGTCAAAGTCTCCTGCAAAGCCCCAAGAATTCGCCTCCAAAGTTGCCCCACGAGCAATTTTTTATCCAAGAATATTCTTCTGTTATGTTCCAACCAAATGTGCCAAACAATCAAAATAGGACCAATGCTCCAAGCAATTTTAAGAAAAGAAGTTGTAGCAGGAGAAGAACCCTGTCTCTTCCAAAAAAACTCCAAAGAAGAGACATGGCAACACGGTAAGCTCCAAAGATTCCACCAGTGATGCCAGATAGTCTTAACAAAAGAACACTGAAAAAAGAGATGTGATAAGCATTCATCATGCTGACCACATAGAATGCACCTGGAGGGGCCCTGGAACCCACGTCTCCAAATATTATCCCAAGTTAGGCACTTACCTTGAACCACGAGCCAAGAGAAAAAATTACACTTAGGCCAAGCAAATTTATTCCAAACATGCTTCCACCAAGAAACTTGGGAGCTTCCAAAAACCTGTTTATCCAAAACCTGATAACCAGAGGCAACCAAAAATTTTCCTTTCAAGTTAGGACCCCAAGCAAGCACATCACCCCCTTGGAGAGAATTACAGACACAACCCAATAAAATCTTAGCAAGCTCTTGACGATCCTCCACCGCACCACCAGGAGGCCAATCCAAGGGGCTCTTCCACCTGGACACAAAAACTTGACCCAAAGATTGTTGAGATTTGAAATTTGCCACATGACTCCAACCCACCTCCACAAAAATCTGGCACAAATCCTGGAGATGGGGATGAGATGACACAATGGGTGGGTGTCCATCCCAAGAATCATGCCAGAAAAGAGCATCTCGACCCCCATTACAAATCCAAAAAAGTCCCTGTTTAACCAGCTTGGCACCATGTTTAAGGGTACTCCAGATCACAAAGCCTTTCCCCTCCATACTGAACCTTGCTACCTCCCTACTTTCTATCGCCCCCAAATATTTGAAGGTCAGAATTTTAGCCCAGCACATATGTTGTTGAGAGCACCAACGCCAATACAACTTAGCAGCCAAGGCCTACCCATTCAAATCAGTCTGCCTTAAACCCAGACCCCCCTCCTGCTTTTGCCTACAAACAACATCCCACTTCACCAGACTCCATTTTCTATGAAGAAGATTACCAGCCCACAAAAAATAACAAGACAATTTCTCGAAATCTCTAATAAAACTTGAAGGAGCAGAAAGAACAAAGCATTTATAAATAGGAAGAGCCTGGACCACCGATTTTAGAAGAGTCACTCTACCTGCTGAAGAAAGCCGCTTGCAAGTCCAAAGACTGACCAAACTTCGAAACTTATCAAGAGTCTCTTGCCAAAACCTTTTGGGGAGAGAGCGAACAACAAGAGGGATTCCAAGATAGGAAAAAGGAAGCGAGCCAATCTGAAACCGAAGGATACCAACAATTCTCCTTTGAATACCCTTAGGAGTGTGGAAGAAATATATGAAAGACTTCCCCTCATTTATGTGTTGCAAAGAAGCTGCCAAGTAACTATCCAAAACACTGCGCCAATTGAGAGCCTCCTCAACCTTAGCCCTGCCCATCAAGGCAGTATCATCTACAAATTGCAGATGAGATTGAGGGGGAATATCATCTCCCCAACTCCATCCCTGAAGCAAGCCACTAGCAACCTGAGCACGAATGAGTCTTCCAGGCCTTCCACAAGGAGGACGAATAAGTAAGGAGATAGGGGATCTCCCTGCTTGAGGCCTCTAGAAGCACCAAACAAACAAGTGGGCTCACCATTGATAAGCACCGAAAAGGAGGAGGAAGTGACACAACTCCTAACCCATTCAATCCAACTCTCAGCAAAGCCAAAAGCTCCAAGGATTTTAAATAGAAAGCTCCATTTAACACGATCATATGCTTTAGCCATGTCCAACTTAATAAACATAGATTTATCTTTTGAGGATTCCATAGAATGGATGGCCTCAGTAGCAATAACCACCCCATCCATGATCTGTCTTCCAGCAACAAAACCCCCTACTCTTCAGAAATTAAGTCATCAAGCCAAGGCTTCAGCCTTTCCGCAATCAACTTAGTAATAATTTTATACAAAACATTACATAGTGCTATAGGCCTAAACAAATCCAAGGAGTTAGCTCCCTTTTTCTTAGGAATAAGAGCTAAAAATGTAGCATTCAGGGACTTCAACATTTTTTTATGCATAAAGGATTCTTGGACAACCTCTAAAAGGTCCAATTTAACCACTTCCCAGAACTCCTGAAAAAATTCAATGGGGAATCCATCAGGCCCAGGAGCTTTACCTTTCTTCATCTGGAACACAACCTTCTCAAGCTCCGACAAGGTAATAGGAGTAAGCAATGATTCATTCATTTCATTAGTCACCAACTTCGGGATACAATCTAAAATTTTAGATTCATCCTCCTCCGTAGGAGGAAAATCCTCAAAGAAAAGGGTAGAGAAATACCGAATGCATTCGGCTGAAATAGAGGCCGAAGAGGACAAAGATTCCCCATCAGGAAACAAAATAGAAGAAATAGCATTACCTTGTCTCCGATCTTTAACTGAGTTGTGGAAGAAAGTAGTGTTTCGATCCCCAGCCTGGAGCCATTCAATATGAGACTTTTGTTTCCAAAAAATCTCTTCTCTTAACTCCCATTCCTCAAGCTCTTTTGTTGCAGCAACCTCTAATAAACTCAGCTCCTTCGAGAGGCCTTGATCTCGAATTTGTCTGGTAATTAGGTCCAGATTATCTCGTGCCTTTTTCTTTTCTTGAAATAAGTTACCAAAATGCTGCCTATTCCATCTTTTCAATATGTATTTAACATATTGGAGCCTCTTTGAGAAAGAGTACATGGCAGTGCCATATGCTGGCTTCCCCTGATTCCACCAACCAGGGAGAAAATCCTGAAGAGATTCATCCCTAAGCCACATGAGTTGGAACTTAAAGGTTTGTCTAGCACACCATTGAGGCACATCAACCACTAGCTTAATAGGCCAGTGGTCAGAACCACGACCATCCAAAATTTTAGAGCTAGTCAACCACCTGTCCCCCACCCAAAAACTAGACACCAAAAATCTATCAAGTCTTTCAGAAATAGACGCATCACCAATTCTCCTATTATTCCAAGTAAAAAGGCCATTTCCAGGCTTGATATCCACAAGATTCAAAGTAGAGATATTGTCCTAGAGCAATAATGCAGAAGCCTCTAGCCTTGCAATACCACCTCATTTCTTTGCAAGCTCCGTGATAGCATTAAAATCACCTCCAATAATCCAGGGATGGTAAGGAAATAAGCTGCGAACTAAATGAATGTTGGACCACAAAATTTGCTTTCCCTACAAATCCACAGGCGCATACACATTGGGGAAGAGAGCAATTTCCCCTAACATAAAACAAGAGGCCACCATGGAAAGGGAGGACTTAGAAGACACCCACCAAAGGGGGCAGATCTTACACGAGTTCCATAAGCACGCCACCCCGCTAGAAGACCCTTGAGCACCAGTGCATTGGCATCCACCATTCCCCTATAACTTAGGAACTAAATCCATCAAACCCTCCACAGAGAGCTTAGTCTCCTACAGAAAAGGAACATCAGGCGAATGACACCTAATCAAATCCTGAATAGCTTTTTGTCTAGGGCCACTGTTCAAGCCCCTTACATTCCAAGAGAGAACTATCATTTCGAGGGGCATAAAAAATGCGAATCTAGAGTCTTGACTGACCCCAACTCCACCAAAGTCTCCCCTATCATCTTAATCTTTTCCTCATCCTTCTTCCTTCCCAACTTAGAAATTTTCTCCAGCCCCCCCTTCTTGAGAAATTTTTGCAGAACACCCAACTGAGAGGATGCCTTAATATTCTTCTTACCCACCTCCGGACCAACTTTCTGCAAGAGGTGAACCTTATCCACACTATCTTTCACTACCTCAGCACTACCACCCAACTCATCCTGAACCCCCATTTGTCGATCTGTCCCTAGAGCCAAAGTCCCATCAGCAAGCGGAGCCATAATCACCTCTGAGTTGAGTATTACCTGACCAAGATCTTTCCCGACCTCATCAAAGCATGGCACTCCCATACCCCCCTCCTGTTGGGGAGCAAGCATTGCCTCAACCGAAGGGCCATGCTGATCAATATCCAAAGTCCCATGATCTAGATCTAGAAATCCTGGGTTCACCTCCTGCTGACTAAGATCCTCCAGCACCTCAAACCTATTGAAGATGTCCTCCTCCTGCCTATCCTTCAAAGTCCTTTTATGACCTTTATTTCTATTTCGTCCTCTAACGGGAATAAAACCATCTTCCCTACCACCAGAACCCTGAATGGGGTCCTTTCCCTTATCCACCCTAGGTGGATTAGCCGAAGGTTGAGAAGATTGAGCCTCCAAAGGCTTGGCCTTTGGACATCTACGTAGGAGCTGACCATACTCATGACAGAAATGACAACGGAAAGGAAGTGTTTCATAATCCAGCTATTGCACCCATGAATAATCTACTACACTCACTTCTAAAGAGTCTGGCAATGGCTTACTTAAATCAATTTCTACACAGAACGGGGCAAAAGTCATTACCTTTTTGAATTGCGTTTGCTGAGATGAACCCACAGGTTTCCCCAGCTTCGAGGCTAATAGGAACAACACATCCTCTCGCCAGCATTCCACAGGAAGCCTTAGAAGATGAACCCAAACTAGAACTCAATTCAGAAGTTCCTCCATCGGGTTGAAGCTAGCATGCCATGGCTTAATGAATAAGCCCACCTGATTATAAAAATACGAGGCCCCTTCAAAAATCCTATTCCGATCAACTAAACAGTCAAATGTAACCATGAAATAGTTATTTGCCAGGAGGCGGATCTCCATCTCTCCCTCAGGCATCCATGTCTTTTGAGCCCACATATCCAAGACTTGCAAAGAAATTTTCAAACCTAAGAATTTACAATAAAGAGAATGCCGGGCATAATAATCAATGTCTTCAGCCAACATCTCCATTGGAATGACTACATTCGGCCTCTCTTTACACCATTCAAGGCACCCATTAATCTTCAGAATCCTAGGCCCCCCTACCGAGCCCATCTCAACTTTCTCAGGTTCCACCAAAAAAAGACTATTATCAAAAATCTTCGAACCCTGTGGAGAGGGTTTCGAACCAAAAGCGGAGCAGAAGTCCATATTGGGACAAACCCTAGAAGATTCTCCTGTATCCATCAAAGAGCACATAATGAAAAATGAGAAAGCAAGGCCAAAATCAAAACCAAGAGCCCTTCGATGAAGGCACACTCCATTGGACACCAAGATCACAACCTCACTACCCTAGAATACACACCTGCTTCAAAAGAAAAGAACCTCCCCCCTAAATAGCGTAAAAAACCCACCCCCAAGAAGCTCCAGAGAAAAAGAGATCAGATCTGACCTCCAACCATGCATGCAACCACCAGAAGACCACATGCAGGGCGAGCCTAGATGGCTGCGGCCTCATGCAGCGCTTGCAGAGCCATTTCCCCCCTCATCAGACCTACAATTTTTAAAGTGATGGGATTTTTTATTTATTCTACAACTAAGATGGAGGGTCATACAACCATATTTGATTAAAAAATTGCATTTTCTTTCAACTGTAAGCAAAATAGGTCATATTATATATCAAAATTCGTCTCTCGGCCAACTTAGATCCAATTATGAGGTCTATTTTGTTCTAGGAGGTCTTTTGTAAAATTTTCCCCACAAAACCCCTATATTTGAACACAGCCAAAAAACCCTTTTCATCCAAAATTTCTTACACCCCAAATCCACAAACAACCCATCAAAACAACAAACCCAAAACCCTCAAATATGCAATAAACAACCTACAAAACCCTTATATCTTGCCATGCCTTTCATTCTCTTATGCAACACATAGATTCAAACTCAAACAAGATTTTTCTCAACCAAGGGTTATATAACCACAACCATGGCTTTAATACCACTTGTTGGAAATTTGCAGCAATTTAAAAACAATTTCAACATAACCCAAAAGAGAAATCTATGCATTAAGTATTCATAATCCACATGCAAGAGAATGTATAACATACCCATGAAAATATGACACAAGATATACCCTAGGAAAAACCTCAAGAGGGAAAAAAACCCAGCCTCCAAAAGAATCCATCTTTCATGTATTATTCAGCAATAAAGATTACAATACATCTTCAAAGTCTCCATGAACACCATTGAAGCATCAAGCCCTCTCCAAGCAATCCATGTGAACAAGCATGTAACCACACATCCCATGCCATGCTTCAAACCCTCACAAATGCTAACAAGAGCTAACATGAAAACTTCCCGACCTAAACAACTACCCATGTGGTTGCTTTTATAGAAACAAGCTCTCACACAACCACCAAGTGGTATTACACAAAACTATGTGACTAAAACCATGAGATTACAAAACCATGTTCCCACATTTAATATTGGGTACTTTATTTAATTATTTTCTCCAATATTAAATGATTACATTTTAGCAACTTAACTTATGTCCCAATGTTACATGCAACATAAAGTGTCCCCAAGAATAATTACATTAAATATATTATGCAAGGTGTACAACACCTTTTCCTAACATTTATTTATTTGAAGAGCATTTTTTATTTAGTTGAAGAATTATTTTATTTTACTTTAGAATTATTTTACATTATTTATTTAAATGTTATTCAATTTAATAAAAAATTGTTTCATGTTATTTTATTTATTTGAATTAAAAAAATGTTGACTTTTGAATATTTTATGTTAACACATTCATACTATTACACTCCACTATTTGCTACCACTATAATTATGTCTATTGATGTAATAAATGTCACAAAAAATATTTACAAACAAATTCAACCATCAAATCTAGATCATGTGACATGGAAATGTTCTAAGAAAAAAAATAAAGGCCTACTTTTTCCTCTTAGCTATATAGCATTTTAAGAAAAAATAATCTAGAAGTGTTATGCTCTTTTAGAATAAAAATTGAAGTATAATGAAGTATTTAAAATATATCTTATATTCTAACCAAATTTTTTCATAAGATTCTAAAAATGAGAGAAGATAGAATAGTAAAGTGTGATTAGTTTTTAGATTAAGATGATGAGTATGAAATACATAATTTTTGTTTTTGTTTTTTATATTCTTAAGCCTTGTGTTACGTGGACTAATTCATATACGGTTTCATTTAGTTTAGCATGGTGTGTTAGTGAATATATTATTTTATGAATTATGCACATGGTTATATACATGAAGTTAAGCTTAGTTAGGTGTCCTAGTCAAAGAGAGTTAACTGACAACCTCTTATAAGTTTTGAGGAAGTTAACTTGCCACTACTTTTAATTATTGAGATTTGATTACTTAGCCTTCTCCACTAATCATGTTGGGAGTTTCTTCCCTATTTGTTATATGTACATCACATTCATGGCTTAATAATATGCTAATTTATCCAATTTCATGTACTCTTTTGCATTGTATTATTATTTTTTCAATCTCATAGGTAGATCATGCACTTGCTTGTCTTGTGTGGTCTGATCCAATACTAGCATTCTTCCCAGAGGTATGGACAAAATTCTACATGATATCAAAGCCATTCTGATTTTGATTGTTGGTTTGGTATTATTTTCTATGCTTATTTTTGAAGAGCACTAATGTATGTTATTTTTTGTTGTTGAGTCTTTTGTATTTCTATGTGTTTGTGAATAATTAGAAAAGGTTCAAGTGTGTTGAGATGGATTTACAGTATGAAGGGTTTATTTCATTTTTTGAAGTGGTTGATCAAGCCTATCTCAATTGATGACTAAATCCACTCCCCCATGCATAATAATCTAAGATATTGAGTACAAGGACTCAAGATATTCTTTCCATAGGTACGAGGTAAAAAGACAAATAAAATTGAATAAGGAAAAATAGTGGTCGAAGGAGCCACATAGATTGATTTTCACGAAAGAGAGAAAGCCAAATTGGTAGGAAACAATATAAACCTTGTGGTGAACCCCTTCGATAAACTGATTTACCTATTGGTGAACGTCATGAACCTGCACATTGACTTGTGAGCCTTTGTGGATCTTTGTTGTAGGTCATCAAAATACTCCACCAAAATGTTTAGCCCTTAGGTATATGGTATGGTCACATGTGAGACCTAAAACCCTATGATTCCTACTAATGAGGGATTAAATTCAACGCCCTTTCTCTTTCTCTCCAAATTGATTTTCAAGGATTTTTTCATAAAATTGAAATTGTGAAGTACACTTTAGGAAACATAAGGGAAATTAAAATTGTTAAAAATTTTGATTGGTAACTTGAAATTGAGTGTCATTTTTTTTTAAGTTCATAATTTTTATGCATCCATTGCAAACATTATTGCGCTAAAATTATAGTGTCTTTTTCCATTCTATTAGACTTGTACATCCATTGATCATATAAAATGCCAAAATCCAAGGGGAATCAAATATTGAATCAAAGGGTGGCATTGTATGTTGTGTCTTGTACACTCCTTTCTTTCCTTATGGCTCTTCATTTTTACAACATATTGCTTTCAAGCATGGATTAAAATAAGATCATCACACCATTAACACCTTTTAACTATCATGAATATAAACTAAAAGTACAACTTGTGCTGAAGAACAAAAGGTTGTATAGGGTAACAATGAGCACTGAGAAAGAACTTGTTGCTAAGGAAGCTAAAGAGAAATGGCTTGACAAGAGTGATCAAGCCTATAGATTTTATGTTTAAATTTATCTCCTGAACTTATTTCATGTAGAGTCCTTGAATACACCCAATTTAGTTTAGATTAAATTAGAAAAACTCTTTAAAAAATGTCAATGAAATAAAAGGTTATGGGTTAGAGATTAGTCTCATAATTTTAAGCCCTGGTTACTTTGATACTATAGAGGACAACTTCACTAATTTTAAATCAGCTAGGTTGCAATTAAAATAATGTTGAATAGAAAAAAATATGACTCTAGTTAGTTCTTTCTATACTCCCCAAATCAAGTCTAGGCTATTATAAGTTTGTATCTACCTTCTAGTCCATCAAAATGGATCTTAAAACCATGTGGAAAATGCTTTCTTTAGATAACTTTATTTTTTGCTTGACTTGGAAGCAAGATAAGTTAATACAGATGGACACATTGAAGTCTTCAAAACCTCAAGCCCTTCTTGCTAGGAATGGGAATCACTTCAAAAAACAAAGGGGAGATGCAATACACTCAAAAGGATGGGAAACCAAGAAAGATAAAAAAATGTGAATACTCAAAAACCAACATTGAAACCTCTTCAAATAAGGAAAACCTATGAAATAAAAATTTAAGTGTTCTTATTACAAGAAAATTTAGAATGATGAGCACAAATGTATGAAGTAGATTTACCACCTCTCGCATTTTCTTGAGAAGCTTAACATATGGGTCTCTAATCTATCAAATAATCCTCATCAACTCAAGAATCTATTAAGACAAAGGAAAAATGTAAAGAGAAAGCTAAGGGCAAGGCTTGAGTTGCTATGCATCATCATCATCTTCATCTTGGATCACTGAATTAGGTGCCTCACACCCTATGGGTTCTTTATAGGTTTATTTTTCTTCATTAGATCCTTATGGCATGTATGTTATCACTTTTTGTGATGACACTCTCGTATCAATTATAGGGAGAGGGTATATTGAATTTGAAGGTATAAATTCACAAATATTATAAGTGCACCTTCTCTTTCAACTAATCTCCTATTAGTCTATAATATTATACATATTGGGGCAAGAATTTTTTTTGAGTTTACAATTGAGTTAGTGCTTATCAAAGACTTCTAGAGTAGAGATTATTGTGCTTGGTACTATTAGATTCTTCGAGAAGCAAGAATTGAGCCAATATTTTATGTCGATTGTAGATCACATTCGAATGCAATTGATAGATGATTGAAGATCAAAATATTAGAGTGTAGATAGAATCCAAAAAGAGAGAAAAGTAGAGACAATGCAAGATTATTTTAGAATACTATCATCACTCTCATTGAAAAAGTCATCAAAGTAGCTAAGGTGAGAGAAGAGTCTTGTATATTTATAAAAATATGAGTGTATACATCCAAGAGGTTCATTAACTCTTACACCCATAAAAGGTGAGAGATTTTAAGTACTTGGTAAATTATAAAACAAGTGTTATAACCCCCTTAGGTAAAGAAAAAATATTGGTGATGAGAGGTGGCATATAAATCCAAAAGGTGTGTAACTCAACTACCCCATAACCTACTTAGGTAAAGATAAAGTAGTGGTCATGAGAGGTGACACAACAAGCCAAAAGAGGTTCAAGCATTGTGTGCTTGATAGTTTTTTCATTTTGTTGTGGTCATGTTGGTTTTCTACTCTTCTGACCCTAGAGGTTTGGATTTTAGTGAATTTTTGGACTATGTTGTCTAAGAAAATGGTTGTTCCGCTCTTGGTGGAGTTGTTCTTAATTTTTTTTGGGGAAAGCTAAACATGCTCTATAAGGAGGATTTCAATGTTCTCTTGGTGGGAATGATTACTCATTTAGTGATTGGTTTGATGATGGTTTTCAAAGGTGATGAGGACTCTTAGGTTTTGAGTTTTCCATTTTTGGTGAGGTTGCTTTCAATGTTTGTAATGATGGCCCTTTTGTTTCCATTGCTTATGGTCACTAAGTTTATTCTCTCCATTGGAGTGTTTGCAATATTCTTGGCTCTGCATATTGAGTTTCCTATTGAGATGGAGACCTCTCTTATGGAGGTGGAGAAGGATTATGCGGGTGTGGTGAGTTTCTCATGCTTCTTCAATAGGTTTTCTCTCAAGTAGCTCCTATTGAGGTGGACTCTAGATGTGTTGGAGGGTCTTTGTTGCAATGGTTGAAATACTCTTGGTAACTTCTCTTATAGAGGAAGAGTGGGTTGTTGGATGATGAGGTTTATCTTCTCTTCCAATTCTTTTATTGTTTATGGCTCTGAAATTGTTTCTTTGAATGGTAGAATTGTTGTGAGATGGTTGTCTCAAGAATGATTGAAAAATTGATGTTCAGGATGTCTTGGAAACCCTTGGGATGGATGTTGTTAAAGGTTGTTGTGTTTATAGTTCGATGGGTGACATGTTGGCCTGTATTGCTAGCCATGAGGCATGTTTGGGAGGTTGATTAGGTTTGGGACCCATTCATACCTACTTTTATGGTTTGATGTTTGTCTAGTTTTTCCACCCTTGGGGTGGTTGTTGCTGTTGGTTGTTGTTTTGTAACTTTGTGAGTGGCCTTTTTTCCTATTCTAATGGCATTGCTACCTATTCTTTTTTGTTGTTTCATCATGTTGGTGTTCCTTGTCTTGTTGTATTTATTGTTGAATCTTTCTTGATGTAAAAGGGATCAAGGCCCTTTCAAAATATTTTCTTAATAAAAAACATGCCAAAAGAGGTGTGTAACTCAACTACCCATATGTGGAAAAGAGTAACAAATGTAGTTGATGTATTCTCTCATATGTCCTCATATTAAATACATCTAATAAATCTAAGCAAGATTAAATAATATAAATAAGAAAAAGAATACTTGTAACATAAGGAAAATAAAAACCTACACTTACACCCCCCTTAAGCATAGCTTAGGTGGGTGAAAAGATGGGTCCTAGAAAATTAAGCCTAATGAGTCACCCAAGTACATAGATATCACCCCCAAAATAATCCCCCATAAGAGGAATAGACCCCCTTAAATAAAGAGAGAAACCCCCTAAAGAAGAGAGAGAAAATGAAGGATTAAGAAGACTCTCCTAAAGAAGACATCTATCACACCCTTAATAAGGCTTACAAATGAAGGAACTTGCTCTTAGTTAAGTTTTTGGTGAAGATGTGTGTGATTTGTTATGATGTAGAACAATATTTTTGATTAGGGGGAAAAAAAGTTTTGAATGGAACCAAAACCATTAACAACAGGTTTTGAATGGACCTGAAACCATCAAGTTTTGAAGGGACACGAAACCCATACTAAGATGATCAAGCTACCCAAAGAATAGAGTCAATAACACCTAGCAGCGAAATAGAGATTCAACCAACCATCAACCAACAAACTACCCAACAAAGTACCAAGATTTTACATGGATCTTGAACCACTTGGTTTTGACGGGACCAACAACCCACTACAACAAGGTTTTGGAAGGGACCTTAAACCCAAAACCGTTGGTTTTGAAGGGACCAACAACCCTATACAACCAGGTTTTGGCAGGGACCTTAAACTGAAGAAAGATGCTACAACAACCAGGTAACAACAAACCAGTCAAACAAAAAGATTAGTCTCTCCATACCACTGTTAAAAACTACTAAGACATAGATTTGCAGAAGCAGAGCCCCAATAGTAGACAAAATCAAGCCTAGCAACATATCCTCTCCACCTCTATAAGAGAGGTCACCAAAAATACTCAAGGCTCCAAAAGTGTTCCACCAAAACCAGTTGCTCTCTCTACCTCTATAGGAGAAAAAAACCAAGCTCATCCAACCTCCAATAGCCACAACACTCCTACAAACCAACACTCCACCTCAATTTGAATGGGATCCATCTGAATAGGAAAAGCAGGAGTAAGCCTTCACCCACAAAATACACCTCAACCCTTGAAGAAGAGGACTCCACCTCCATAGGAGAGGTCTTCACCTTAAAAGAAGACCTAGTATTCAGAGAGAAGGAAAAGACTGCAGTAGGAGGAAAGACCTTAGCAAGAAAAAACAACAACAACATCTGGGTCCTTAAAATAATCTCTAAAATCCACCCAGCCTTCAACACCTTCAGCATGTAAGAGTCCTTCAAAAGATCCACCCCCACGGAGGGTTCCAACTGAAGCACCGGCCCCCAAACACAAACGAAGAACAACAAAGCACACTAGGGAAGGTCCATAAGCAAGGGAAGAAAAAAGACACCTACTCTCACAATTAAAAACCCTAATAACACCAAATTAGGCACACAAAAGACCCATCAAAGCATTGGGAAGACTACATCCTAACATGAGGAGAAAAACCACACCTCAATGATAGGACCAAAGCAACACATGACAGGGGCCCTCCCAAGAGTAGAGACAAAGCAAAACAAGAGGTGAGAACAACAACCTCCACCACCAAAACTGGCTAGGTCAAACAACAGACGCTGACCACCAAACAACCAGACCCACAGTGCTCAAAAAAGCTAAATTAGATAGAGCTAAGGAGCTCGCACAACAAAACCCCACGCCAAGAGGAGCAAATGACCCAAAAAGGGCCACAGGGGATACCAAAAGAAGTGCCTTCCTAAATCAACTTAATGATGCCTTCTTGAATCAACTCCCAAATGTAGTGCATATGAATCTCAATGTGTTTAGTTGTCTAATGATGAAAATGATTTTGTGAGATTTGTATCACACTTTGATTATCACAAAATATGATTGTAGGCTTTCTAAAAGGAATTCCAAACTCTATGAGAATATTCTAAAGATAAATATCCTCAATAGTGACATTAAATACCCCTCGATACTCAACCTTTGTAGAGGAAAGAAAAATTACATACTACTTCTAGCTCAACCAACAAACTAGACGAGAGTTCCAAGTGAGATGAAATACCTTGAAGTAGACTTGTGATCTCAAAAATCACCTATCCAATCTAAATTTGTATATCCCACCAAGTCAATATTCACACCACTATATATTGAATCCCATGACTGTGAATACCCTAAATGTAGCGAAGAATTCACTTGGTTGCTTTCCAATACAACTCATGTGGCTCCTATATGAATCGAGAGACCATGCCTACATCATATGAAATTTTGAGTCTCATATGAGTCAAATACACAAGACTCCCAACAAGATATCAGTATAAAGTGCCATCAACCAAGGGTGAAGAACACTTAGCCTCAAGTTTGATAGTTGACATATATGGAGTTGATGCGGGTTATAGTTAACACTATGAAATTTGGAGAGAATATTAAGAGCATACTTATATTGTGCAAGGAAAATATCAGAGGATGACTAAGTGATCTCAATCCCCATGAATTAATACAAAAGACCTAAATATGACATAAAAAATATATCATGTAAAGTAGTTTTCAATATAATGGTGGATGAATGACTCCTTATGATCAACAAGTCATCAACATAGATAACCAAAAATGTGAGAGTGTTACCCTACTATAAAAAGTAGATGTTTGAATCAGAATGGCATAGAGTGAACCCAATTATTAGAAGGAAGGAGTCTATATTGACATACCAAGCTCGAGGAGGTTGTTTGAGGCCATAGAGAGACTTATGAAGATGTCAAGCAAGTAAAGGATCTTCAATGAATCCATGTGGCTGCTCTATGTAGATTTCCTCTTGAAGGTCCTTGTGAACAAAGACACTTGTCACATCCATCTGATGAACTTCCAAACAATATGTTGCAACAATATCAAGGACAAGTCAGATGGAATTCCTTTTGGAAACTAGTGTAAAAGTCTTAGAATAGTCAATCTTAGGAATCTAGGACAATCCTTTTGCAACTAAGAAAGCCTTATTCTTATCAACTAACCCATTTGTTGTAATTTTTTTTCAATAAATCCACTTGCATCAAACAAGTTTTCTTCCCTTAGGAAGACAAAATCCATCCCATTTATGATTCCTTTCCAAGGAACTAAACTCTTCCTGCATAGAAGCACCCACTCAAGGATACCTAAAGCTTTTTGATATGTCTATGAATCTAAAGTTGAAGTAAGGAAGACATGTGGAGCCTGTTGAAAATGTGATCTTGTTCTTCTAGTATTTGACGAATCATCAACTCAATAACTTGTTGATTTTAATGTTTGATGAGCCCAAAGAGGCCTAGAGGTAGGAGAGTGTGGAGGAGAATCATCAATCTTTGAATGATGACTGAGAATAATGGGAATCTATATGATCATTATCACCATCTAAAGTGGAGGAAGAAGATTCCTCATCAAGATTAGGAGGATTAAGATCCTCTGAGAACTATCATGATGATGCAATATATTTAATGTAATAGTGGATGGAGAAGTGGTAGAGAAGAACTGGAAGTGTTCTCCTCAAAGAAAACACTCCTCTTAATGAACAACTCATAAGTGATGAGATGAAGAAGCCTTTATCCTTTTCCATCATTTGGGTACCCAAAAAATATGCAATACTTTCTCTATAGATCTATAGCCTTGGATTTCCCTACGAAATATGGAGACATACTAGAGAACCAAAAACTCAAAAGTGCTTAACTATGGGTTTCCAACCAATTCAATCATGATAGGAGTTAGCCCCTTCAAATGTTTGTGAGAAACTTGATTTTGGATGTAACATGCATATTTTATGGCCTTTTCCCTATATTGAGGTTCCAAATATTTGGATTGAATCATAAAATTTTCTATCTCCTTCAAAGACCTATTCTTGCATTCCATGACACCATTCTCCTGAGGAGAATATGGAACTGTGTGTTGCATGTTTATACCTTTTGAAGCACAAAACTGTTCAAAATGATGGTTAACATATTTAACCCCATTATATGTATGTGCAATATTGATTAACTTCTTTGATTGTTTCTTTATAAAATCCTTGAAATTTTGAAAAAGATTCAAAGGCATCAAACTTCTATTTGAGAATATAAACCCTAACTAGTTTATCAGGAAAGGTCATCAATAAATTCTAAGATATATAGATACCTACTAAAGGAAGGATGTGAAAATGGTCTTACCAAATCACTATGTATCCAATAGTTTTATGGCCCTCCATAATTTATATTTATTATATTTCTCCCCAAGATGTTTACCAAGAAGGTAACCTTGAAAAAATCCATCAAAAAATCAAATAGAAGGAAACGATCAAACCATGTCCTATTGACTAATTTGTTGCAAGTAATGGTAGTTCAAGTGGCCAAACTATTGATGCTACAAATAATTCACCTCATTTGAATGAGTGAGCAATATTTTCAAAGGATATTCAAGAACAAAGTGAGAAAACTAATATAGTCTAAAATGATGATTTGATTTTCCCATGGAAACTTTCAACCCATTGTGATTTTTTCTATTTACCACTGTATTTGATGTAAACTCAACTTTCTTTCCATAGCCTATGTGAGTGATCTAACAAATAGATAATATATTAGTTGACAAAGATGGAACATAAATAGATAATATGATTAGTTTATGATTTTGTTGTATTCTTTTCCAAATTCATGGGATCACATTGATACATATGACCATTAAGAGAACTGCCACCAAGTTAAGATGGTAGAAGTGGTTGCATCTTATATTTCTAAAGAAATGATAAAGAATACTTCTAAATCAACTAAGGAGGCCTTAGTGGTTAATTGAAGAACCAAAGAAAAAATCAAGAAAAAGGACAAGAATCAAGATAAGTCTACGTTGGTTCATTTTTCACTACATTTGGTTCAAGAATATTTAGTGTTCAATTAGGGGACTATTTGGGTTGGTACTTTATTCCATATTGATTCTATTACTTATATACAATGCAATTGTTCCTTTATACATGTGGCAAAGAGATCTATTGAATCTCCACCTTTGACATTGGAACCTACAATGAAGAGATTTGTTGCATCTAGTTCTGATGGCTATGTATTCTAGGCACCTAATCATGCTATTACCTTTGGGATAACGTTACCATCTGAGAAAATAATGTTTTGGAATCTACGCATGAGCCATATGAAAAATAAAAATATTTTAGAGGGGTTTTTAATTGTTTCCTTGAGTTTGATTTTTTGAATAATATTTACAAAATAAAATTATGTTATTTTACTCAAGTTCTCTTAAGTCTTTTTCCATTTAGATATTATCCATTGTAATGTATTTTTTCCTATAAATGTTACTTCTTATAAAATCCCTATATTATGTTTCATTGATGTTTTTCCTAGGTCTTGGATTTATTTTCTTAGGAGTAAAATTAAGCTCTCAAGTTAGTTTAGGGAGTTTAAGGCTCTCAAGGAGAACTAGAATGGATAAAATATCAATATTTTGATGAATAAATATGGTGGATAATTATGTTTAGTAGAGTTCAATATAACCTACAATTAGAATGAATTGAAAGGGATAATAACACTTTATATACCCCTCAACAAAATGAAGTTATGCAAAGAATAAATAGAATGTTGGTGAAAAGGGCTAGGAGTATGCTTAGTGAGGATATACTAGAATATAAATTCTAGGAAGAGGTGGTTAGCATATCATGCTACCTAATTAATAGGTCTCTTACATTAGAAATAGTTGAGAAAAATCCTTCATTTTAACATTTATTTTTTGTTTCGAGGTATATACTCATATTCCTAAGGAAAATTAGTTAAATTTGTATTATAATTTTATGAAATGTATATTTGTTAACTATTGTGAAAGAGTACAATATTTATGATCTTGTGGCTAAATTTTTTTTGTATAGTCAAATTGAGATCCTTAGGGAGATTAAATCTCCCCCCTTAGTTGAGAAACCATATGGAAGTGTGAAGTCTACAATATAGCTACAACGAAATACTAAGAAAACTATACCTAAAGCTAAACAAGAGGTTAAGGATGAACTAGATGATGAGGTGAGTGTAAATATTTTGTAGAGCTATGAGGAGGAAGAATCTTCAATTTGAGGAGGTCCAATTAGTAAGGGAGACAACTAGATAAGTATAAGACAATAGATTTTATATATATTTTTCCTTTGATTAATATTAGTGATGAGCCTCAAACTATTAAAGAGGTATTAGGTATATATGATATTGAGTTTTGGAGACTAGCCATGGATGACAAGATAACTCCATTAAAATATTGAGCTTTGAGACTTGGTCTAGTTGTTAGAAGGAAGGAAGCATGCTAGTCATAAATGAGTTTCCAAGAAGAATTTTGGTTCAAATTATAGTGCTAATAAGTACAAGGTGTGATTGGTTGTGAAAATATATTATTATGATGAGGGGGTAAATTTTGGTCATATTTTTTCTCTAAACACTAGTTTGACAATTATTAGGTTAGTTTTATATATTGTAATAGGTTTTAGTCTTGAGATAGTTCAATTGATGGATGTGATTTTTTTTCTTCATGATGAATTTGAAGAAGATATTTATATACCATAGCTAGAATACTATGTTGTAAAACGTAAGGATTCATTAGGTTGTAGATTAAAAAATCTTTCTGTGATCTTAAGCAAACACCTAGAATGTGTTTATAGAAGGTTACTTCTTTTGTGTCGAGACTAATATATCTAAGGTTAAAAATTAGATCATTGTGTTTATTGTAAATAAGATGGTACTAATTTCCTTGTTCTCAAATTATATGTTGTTTTTTCAGTAATTGGAAGGTTGTGATTAGGAAATTAAATTCTTAATTTTATATATTTTGATATAAAATATTTAGGGGATACTTAGTCCATCTTAGGTATGTAAATCAAAAGTGATATAACAAGAAATATTTGGTTGGATAATAGCAAGTATGTGAATTGTATGTTTTAAAATTTAAGCATGGTAGAAATAACTAGTGAGTGTTCACATTTTAATGGAGTCTAAGTTCCATCTACACTTATTAAGATAAAGTATATGTCTCATTTTCTTTATGTTAGTGTAGCTATTATTCTTATGTATGCTATGATCTACACTAGACCAAGAATTACCTCGTAAATGGGAGTATTTATTAATTTAATGGTTAATATTGGACAAGATCAATTTCAAGTTGAAAATGGTCTCCAAATATTTATAGGTTATTTAGAGTACTCTTTATGTTATGAGGGAGATGGTGTCTTAGAGGAGATAAAACACTTAGTAGATCTTTAAAGATGTGTGGATTCTAATTGGGTAGAAAATAAGAGATATAATCTAGTGGTTATGTATTTAACCTATTTTATGGTTCAATCAATTAGATGAAAAAGAATTAATATGTGGGTACTTTGTTGATGTTAGAGCTAGAGTATATTGAAGCTATTCATGCCTATATATGGAGGCCATATAGCTTCAAATATTATGTTTAGATTTTTTATTGAACCATAGAGTAGTTTATATTTTTAAGAAAGGTGTCTCAACCTTTCTCCTAATGTTAAACTTATAAAAGGTGCAATTTTTCAGTCATAAAATAGAAAAATTCAATTTCTAGGCTATAAAGTTAGTTTTTGGTCAAAATAAAGAGTAGTTTATATTTTTAAGAAAGGTGTCTCAACCTTTCTCCTAATGCTAAAATTATAAAAAGTGCAGTTTTTTTTCATAAAATAGGAAAATTCAATTTCTAGGCTACGAAGTTAGTTTTTGGTCAAATTAAAGAGTAGTTTATATTGTCTCAACCTTTCTCCTATTGTTAAAATTATAAAAAGTGCAGTTTTTTTTGTCATAAAATAGAAAAATTCAATTTCTAGGCTACAAAGTTAGTTTTTGGTCAAAATAAATATTTTGGGTCCTTTAGGACTACCTTTGGGGGTGGTTGTTGAATAGCTATCTTTGAGATCTATAATTAAAAAGAGATATTGTCCAATAAAACTCCTAAATAAAAAATATGACCTTTAAAAGTTGGTCCTTCTACAAAGAAAATAGAAAAATACAATTGGACACAAAAAGGGGTTGTAAATGTGAATTACACTTGTTGACCAACTTATGAGGTGTGTTATCAAACATCATATGATATCTTTGGCCAGAGTTAAAGGAACCAAAAGTGGAATTCCCAATGTGGTGAGTGGATTATAACGAGATTATGAAAAGTGGTAGAATATGCTAGTTTTAGCTTATAGAGTCATCTTTCAAGATTCAAGTGTTAGATTTCTAAGCTAAGGATTTAAGCATCATATTTTTGGGTGGCTTCAATGCATGGCTTTGTAATTAATTACCATTTGGTGGTTTCATGTATTGTATCTCCTATATATTATGTGCTTCAGATAAAAAAAATTGTGAGATTTTTGTATGTACTATTAAATAGTAATAATTCCTCTAGATCTCTGGTTGGTGATGCTCATGTGAAGGCTCGCTCAACAAGTGTATTTTAACTATGTTGTTCAATAAATAATACACTGGACTAGTTTTGAGTTTGAGGTTTTTTGTTGAAAGAGCTTTTATTGCATTCACCAATGTTATACTATATTATTTAAATTTTATATCTATATGTGTTTTTGTAATTGTAAAAAGATTGAAATTTGGACAATACTCTCATCAAAATGTTAGTTTAGAAAGCATTTCCACACACCTTTCTTCATTTCATTTGGTATAAAAGCCTCATCTCAGGTAAGATTTCAAGTGTTTGGTAGATGGTTTTTATTCAAATATTTATTTGAGTGGGAGCTTATGTAGAGAGGGTTTTTATCTTATTGTAAGAGGATATGGGAAATACATAAATTATATAGATAAAGAAGTTCCCAAGCACAAATTTTGATTTGTAAAAGTCAAGATAGAGGATGTGCTCATAGAATGAGATCTATGTGATCTTGTATTTGGATCTAAAAGTGCAACTATATCACAAGAAGACTAGGATAAGATCAATATAAAAGTGAAGGGTCTCATTAGTCTTAGTTTGGATAATTTACTATTGTTGAATCTACATGAAGAGACTATCACAACAACCCTCTTGAATAAGCTTGGAGAAATTCATCATGATAAATTCCTTGTGAATAAGTTTTCATAAGAAAGAAGTTGTATACCTTTTAAAATAGAGGATGGTGGGTCTATGACTAAGAATATAAATACCTTCAATATGGTAGTTACCCAATTACATTCTATGAAATTGAAAATGGAGGAGGATGATTAGTTTATGAATTTGTTGTATTCATTTCCAAATTCACGGGATCACATGGATATGACCATTAAGAGAACTACCACCAAGTTCAAGATGGTAGAAGTGGTTACATCTTGGCTTTCTAAAGAAATGATAAAGAAGACTTCTAAACCAACTAAGGAGGCCTTAGTAGTTAATGGAAGAATCAAAGAAAAATTCAAGAAAAAGGACAAGAATCAAGATAAGTCTACATCCAAGTCATGTGGGAGATCCAAATCTCTTGGTCAGTTCGAGATGAAATGTTAGAATTGTAATAAAGTTAGACATATATAGAAGAGATTGCAAGGAGGAGGAGAAGAAGAAAAATGTATATTTGGATGACAATTCTAAGAGATCCTCTTAGGATGAAGGTGGTGCATTTGTCACTATGTTGGCTACTCCTACATTAGAAGGTGAGTGGTTGATAAAATTCGATGTATCTTTCCACATGAATTCATATTGATGTTGGTTTATATTTAATATAAAAAATATGATGCTAAGGGAGTATAAATTAAAGATTATTCTCATGTTAAGATTGTTGGCCACTGTAGAGTCTAGATTCAATTCTATTAATGTGTGAGTAAAGGGGGTGAATGGTGTATTGCATATCCATATTTTGGTATGAAACCTATTTTATGTAAAATAAATGATGTTAGTTTGCATGCTTTTTTTTATTACAAGGGGCAAGATGGCTAGAGGAGTTGTAGTTCTTAATAATGATTTTTATATTGGCACTCTATTTTAGCAATATGCATGCACATTTCATTGCAATAGTCCTTCAACTTCTATAGTTAAGAGATCTACATAAAATTTATTTTCACCATTAGAACTAGAAATAAAGAGGTGTGTTGTGTATACTATTAATGGTCATGATTTTTAGGTACCTAAGGTTGGTTAATGGAGAAAACAATGTTATGGCACCAAATAATGGGTCACATATGTGAGAATGGATTAAGGACCCTACAAAATAAAAAACCTTTTTAAGGAGTTAAATAATTGTAATCTTAATTTAATTTTTGTGAAAATTGTGTAGATGTAAAATATTGTGTATAGTTTTACTCTAGCTCTCATAATTTTTTGGGGGTGTTGGATTTAATCTCTTTTAATGTATTTGGTCTTGTTAATATTCCTTTGATTTCCAAATTTGTGTGCATGTGTTGTATGCATGAGCTAAACACTACATGTAAATATGAGGTAGTGTGAGCTATACTTTGTGGTTTGTGTGTGTTCATACATTTACGTTGGCATGGAACTACAATTCGATTACAATGCATTTGCTATCATATTATGGTGAAGGGATTGAATTGGAAGCATATGATCAATTAATTGTCCTAAATTAAAAGTGAGATTTGAGATCTCATATCAAAGGAGAGGATCAAGTCTCTCTATTATCGGTGTGCAAACTATGAAGCCTCTAGTTCTCAAAAGAGATACATAGGTAAGGCCATTATGAATGAATCCTTCAAATATTGGTTTAAGTCTAGTATTGACCTTAATATTGAAAACTTACCATATTTAGTATGAATATATAAGAGTACAACATAGAATTGGTATAATAATCATAATTGATAAGATTATGAATCTAACACTACTACATTAGATAGAGGTTGATTAAAAAACTGAATCAATTCCTCTGCATGACCAATACCACTTTCCCCAAAAATCCTGGTTAAATGTTTGGGTTGCGTGTTCATTATGGTGGAGAAGAGAAATCGGTTGCCTACTTGGCCTGTGAGGATGACTGTTGGGCAACCCATCAGCGATGTTTTGAAAATTTGAGATGGCTGCCATTCATTTTTTTAAAGAGAAAAACTAGCAATAATTTCTTTTGAATGACATATAAACAGTAATCAGTAAGAAGCTAAAAAGAACCGTGACTATGTTTATAACAATTCTTAAGTCTTTTAGATGTTAAACTATTTCAACTCCAAAGAAATTCACTCACTGAACAAGCATTAGAACATTGACATTGAACAAATGACATTTTGTCAAACAGTTAACCTCAACTTGGACAGTAAAAATTTGGCCATAAATATTTTTTTTTCTGATTTTGAAGACGAAATCTCCAATAGAATCAAAATCCCAGATCAAATATTTCCTTAGTTTCTCACAATCTTCTCAAACTCTGGATTCTTCATCTTTTCGGAATATGTAGAATTTTCTAAGAACATATTCTCTTCCAAAAATACCCAGATATCATGCTAAATATAAATCTGAAAAAAAAAGATTTTAACATAAGTTAAGGGATTGTAAAACTAGCTCTAAGATAAATCTGGCAGTGCTTCTGCCAAAAATTTAGGGATAGCAGAGGGTTGAATTCGAGGCACAAATCGAAGGACTGTAATAAACCATCTAATTACGATTCTATAGTCTTTTTACGTTTAATAAACCATCTTGGTTCCTATATTCTTGTGAAAGATCAAGCTTGCATTTTTATTACTATTTCGTCAATTGACTAATTCCAGTTATTTGGGGTCATAGGGACTACATTACTTGGTCTGGGTCTCTGTAAATGATGTTGCAATTGGTTGCATGTTGTTTACTGCCGGAGGCCAGTAGCATATCCAGTTTCCCCATTATGTAAAACAGCAAATTCATCGTCAGCAATTTATAGAAGGAAAATTCATGGTCAACAATTCATTGTCAGTAGTGGAAAATTAACTGCATTACTATTTTTAATAAAATTAAAGTTTTTGAAATATATATTAAAAAATATTAATGTTCTTAATTTTCCGCTGCAGTGAATTACTGATGGTGAATTTTCCATGGCGGTGAATTTTCCAACGATGAATTGCTGGCAGTGAATTTTCCTACGATGACAGTCGCCGGTACAGAGTTAGCCAAAATTGTTTCTACATTACAATTTTTGTTATTTTTTTCTCTCTTTGTTTCTGCATCACAATTTTTGCTATTGTTTTTACTCTGTCTCTGTACCAGAATCCACTCCACACAAATATAAATTTCCTGCGGTTTTTCTCCTCGATTGCTATCTTAGGATCCATTTTGCTTGTATGTCATGATTACTATTATTTAAATATTTTTAATTGATGAGTCTGACAGCTCAAATTAAATCTATTATTGATAAAACATGGTCAATTTGTAAACCATGTTTCATTTATAAGAAATAGTGCAGCCCATCCATTCCCCTTTCTTTACTCGATCATACAAGAATAACTTTTCAGCTCAAATAGAAGAACAAGAAGCATAAATTTAAAAGCTCTCACATTTTTAAAATAGTAGAATAACATGAATATGACCATCATTTAAGTATTAAATCATAAAAATACTTAGTCTTATACACTTTAGTCTAAGCAAAATAATTTCCTATCATATTTCTTTACTCTTCCAAGTTATCTTTTTATTCCATTTTTTTTTTCTTACTGTCTTTTCCTTCCTACCATCTTCTAATTTTCCTTCCAAAGAAAAAAAAAAATTAATTTAATTTGTGGGTGGTTAATTTCCTCAAAACTTTCCAATTAAATTTTAATTTGGACATGACATGCACCCCTTAAATCGAACAACGATTCACATATACCATGTCCCAAAGATTTGTGCTTTGCACTGTTCTCCCTAGGCTAGATAAATTCAATATCATGATTATTATCATTATGGTTGGGTATCTTTGTACATTCAACATTTAACACTCTAATGTTGTATAAGATTCTCATGGTTTTAATGTTAATAATTTAAACTTTAATGTTTCTAGATATCACATAAATGTCTTAATTTCTATTTTTCAAATGTTTATTATTGATATAGTTTAATAGTCTTAAACAAAATTTATTTGCAAAATTTGAAATTTAAAATAGAGATTGAAAACTATATAATTGCTATAAAAACCTTGTAAATGAACTACAATTAGAAAGTAAATATTTTATATGATTAAGTACTTCATTTTATTTTTATTTTTATTAAGGATGGTTAATAATAGTTAAATTTAGTGAGAGCCATTTTAACTTTTTACTTTTAATATTAGTAATTATTTTCTTAATTTTATCATGTAAATAATTAAGTTTAGGTTCATTTATTATGCAATGCAAATAGTTGTTAGTATTTTTAATTATTCTACTTTAGTCCTTTAATTTTCTTTTTGGTGGGCCTAACTTAGGTTTCATCAACCAATGGCAACCCAAAACCCTTGTGTTACAATGAGGTATATAAATTAGAGAATGAAATGGATCTCCATTTGAGGTATATCTTTTATTAGGCTAAGGTTACAAGAAATTTAATATCTTTCAATGTGATGACAAAGAGTGAGTTATGCTCTTGCACCACGTCATTAGGCATACACCAAGTCTAGATACATTTTAGAATGATGAGGATATCATTACATTCATGGGGATCTACAATAATACCCCTATAGAAGATCACAAGAAATTATTTGAAATTGATAGAAACTTCTATGAGACATGAATCATTGAGGAAATTGACCTACTACCAACATCTTTTTAGTGGCAGTGTTAGTCAATAATTCTAGTTGAAGACATACATGAGCTTAATATTTTGCATCTAGATAATTCAAAGATCACTTACATTGCAACCACCTTGGGACCCACAAAATAGGAAACTATCAAGTCTATCCTCTAAAATTATACTAACTTCTTTGCCTGGCCATAAGTAGATATCCTTGGCTTTTATCTACCTCTAGTAATTCATCACCTTATGGTAAATCTTGATGCCAAAATAGTCAAACAAAAGCTTAGGAAGATACATCCCCAAATTACTCTCTTGATCAAAGAAAATTAGATAGAAACTACTAGAGGTATGTTTCTTCTAACTCATTGACTATCTATAATGGATTGGCAACATTGTCCCTATAAGCAAGAAATCAATCTTATAGTTTAATAAGTACATGGTTTAGTATTATAGCTTAAGAAGTACATGATTACATAGAGACCTAAAATATTAGGGCCAAAGGAAAAGACAAATGGAGTGAAAGCATAGATAAATCCATGATAGAGTACCTAGGTAATGAGAAGTCTAAAAGACTAAAATAATCAAAGGTTTCAAACAAAAATGTAAATGTTGTGTTTTAAGGAATGGAGGGAAAGAATACTAGCAAGAGGAAACCTATAAACCCAATAAAGTCTACAAATATACACAATCACCCCTAACACTTGGAAACTTATATAGTTTAAGATATTTAGGCATGTGACAAGTATAATGAAAGACAAAACACTACAATAAGAACATTGTTTAATAAGAGAGTATGTTGAAGGAATTATTAGATTAGTTACAAAACATTGTCAAAACATGGTTCTATTAATAAAGGGAACACTTGACTTAGATAAATTTACACTTACTAATATAGGCCCCAACATCACCTATAAAGGGGCAAGACAAAGATATCATGTAACTATAGGGGAATATATATATATATATATATTATAAAATATCAATGAGGGACTTTATAGGAAACAAAATAAAACTTAAAAATAATTAGAAGCACACTAGAGTCCTTGTCGTAAGAATGATATGCAAGGTAAAGGCTCAAAAGGACAAATATCAACAAAGGGTTTCCTAATTTTGTCTAAAATTAGAGATGGTGTTGCAAGCCGTAAAGAAGTGGAAACTTTAGTAGAGAATGTTTGTAAACATTCTAGGATAAACAAACTAACATATGAACCCATATATTAAGGTTTATCATAATTAAAGCTTTTCAAAATAACTTCATACAAGAAATTAATCTTCATGAATTAACAAGGCCTTGGAGTAATCCTTGAAAAAATGTGTATGCAAGTGAGTTTATTTCCTCATGAAATCAACTAAGCTAATAATTAAAAGTAGGAATTCCAACAATACTAGAGATACATTTCGTTGCAATGTGACAATTAACACATACATGAAGGTTCTTAACAAGTCTAATAGTTGTTCAAAGGGGCATATCTAAAAAACCAAAAGCAATTGACAAATTTTCACTATGATGGCAGAGAAATAATTTTTTCCCCTCCCTTTCTACACCACTAAGTAAGTGTCTTGCATCTCAAAAATACCTTGCTAACTTCATCTCCCAAGCCAAATTCTCCAACTTTGCATAGATTTACTGTGACCTCCTACACAAGAAGCAGGTACCATTTTATGGCCTTCAATCAACTACATTCGGGGAGCTTTTTAATTCCTTAAATATTTCATCAATCCTCTTAGTATTTTCTCACACAACCTACCCACTTCTGCATAAATGTTTGAGAGAAAAACATTAGTTGCATCTTTTTAAGATCCAAGTTAAAAAATAGTGTTGTGGTAAATACTCGTAAGCTTATATTCATATAGGATTTGTAGGAGCAAGAAAACAGATCCACACATCCACCCCAGGCTTAACTGGCATCTTGATGATAAATTTGAGGGTGTCCTCAAGATAGCTAGCATGAGCAAGTAGGTCAAGCACACACATAATGATCAATTTTAGGTGTAAAGTAGTAAGGGTTACCCATGTGATTGAAATATGTACATCTCACATTCACTAAGCCTACATGGTTGCATGTGCATGCATAACACAAGCAAAGCTTATAGTGTTAGGACATGTTCCAAAGTGATTCATTAATTCATATATTCTGAGAGCATCCTTGTAAAATCTATTTTGTGCATAACCCAAAAAATAATGCATTCCCTAAGACTATATTTCTTTGAGGTATTTTTTGTCATATCATTTTATCATCTTTGAAAGGGGTTTTGATTGGAATATTTTGATTAATTGGAGGTTAATTTGAAAAAATCAAAATGTTATTTTAGTGTACCTGTTGATTGATACACCAACAATCCATTTGTATTAAGTACCATAGCATACTTCTCGTCTACCCTTTGTATCAAAGGTGCCTTAGAAGAATTTTTATTCTTGTGACCCAACTCACCCCTTTTCGACCCCAACTTGGAAGAATGCAATACAAAGGTAAGGTGGGTTGGGAATTGGATTGGGTCATGGGAATACCCTTGAGTCCACAAAAAAAGAAGAGAGAGAATTCCATAACTTTTATTGTCTTTGAAAGGGGTTTGGATTAAAATATTTTGATTAATTGGAGGCCAATTTACAAAAAAATCCCCAGGGGACTAGTATTTCCCTAGCGTGACACCCCTTCTTGACCCCAACTTGGAAAAATGTAAGACCAAGGTAAGGAAAGTTGGGAATTGGGATGGGTCGTAGGGATACCCATAAGTCAATAAAGAAAGGAAGAGAAGTTCATACCTTTTTATCATCTTTGATTGTTGCATGTGTATCCCCAAGGGACTACTCTCGCCCCAACATGGCACCGCTTCTTGACCCTAACTTGGAAAAATGTAAGACCAAGGTAAGGCGATTTGGGCATTGGGTTGGGTCATAGGGAGACCTCTGACTCAATAAAAAAAGAAGAAAGATAATTTCATATCTTTTTATCATCTTTGAAAGGGGTTTGGAATGAAATATTTTGATTAATTGGAGGCCAATTTGCAAAAAAATCATAATGTGATTGCAGTGTACTTATTGATTGATACACCAACAATCCAATCATATTAAGTAGCATAACATACTTCTCCTCTACCCTTTGGATCAAAGGTGCCTTAGAAGAATTTATATTCTTGTAACCCAACTCACCCCTTTCCGACCCCAACTTGGTAGAATGTAAGACTAAGGTAAGGCGGACCTTGGCCATTGGGTTGGGTCACGGGGATACCCTGAGTCAACAAAAAAGAAGAGAGAAAAGTTCATAATTTTTTATTGTTTTTGAAAGGGGTTTGGATTAGAATAGTTTTATTAATTGGAGGTCGATTTACAAAAAAAATCCAGAGGACTAGTCTTGCCCCAGTGTGAAACCCCTTCCCAACCCAAACTTGGCTAAATGTGATACCAAGGTAAGGCAGGTTGGGTGTTGGGTTGGGTCATAAGGATACCCCCGAGTTAATAAAAAAATGAAGAAAGAGAAGTTCATACCTTTTATCGTCTTTGACTATTTGATACATCCCTCGGGGATTAGTCGCACACCAGTGTGACACCCCTTCTCAACCCCAACTTGGAAAAATGTAAGACCAAGGTAAGGCAGGTTAGGTATTGGGTTGGGTTGTCGGGATACCCCTGAGTTAATAAATAAAAGAATAAAATGGTTTGGATTGGAATATTTTTATTAATTAGAGGCCAATTTGCAAAAATTCATAATATGATTTTAGTGTACCTATTGCTTGATACACCAACTATCCATTTATCCTAAGTAACATATCATACTTCTCCTCTACCTTTTGGATCAAAGGCGCCTTAGAAGAAATTTTGACCTCTACTTGGAAGAATATAAGACCAAGGTAAGGTGGGTTGGGCATTAGGTTGGGTTGTGGGGATGCTCCTAAGTCAACAAAGAAAAGAAGAGAGAGAAGTCCATAAGTTTTTATTGTCTTTGAAATGGGTTTGGATAAGAATATTTTGATTAACTGGAGGTTGATTTACAAAAAAATCCCCAGGGGATTAGTCTCGCCCCAACATGACACCCCTTCTTGACCCCAACTTAGCAAAATGTAAGACTAAGGTAAGGAAGGTTGGGCTAGGTTGTAGCCATACCCCTGAGTCAATAAAAAAGGAAGAAAGAGAAGTTCATACCTTTTTATTGTCTTTAATTGTTTCATACATCTCTAGGGGACTAGGCTCTCCCCAACATGACACCCCTTCCCAACCCCAACTTGGTAAAATTTAAGACCAAGGTCAAGTGAGTTGGGTGTTGCGTTGGGTCAATAAAAAAGAAAAAGAAAAAGAGAAGTTCATAATTTTTTATCGTCTTTAAAAGGGGTTTGGATTCAAATATTTTGATTAATTGGATGCCAATTTGTAAAAAATCATAATGTGATTTTAGTGTACATATTGATTGATACACCAACAATATATTAATATTAACATAGCATACTTCTCCTCTACCCTCTGGATCAAAGGTTCCTTAGAATAATTTTTATTCTTGTGACCCAACTCACCCATTTTTGACCCCAACTTGGCAGAATGTAAGACCAAGGTAAGGAAAGTTGGGCATTGGGATGGGTTGCAAGGATACCCTTGAGTCAAGAGAAAAAAGAAAAAGAGAGAGAAGTCCATAACTTTTTATTGTCTTTGAAAGGGGTTTGGATTGAAATATTTTGATTAATTGGAGACCAATTTTAAAAAAAACCCCCTTGAGATTAGTCTCACCCTAGCATGACATCCCTTCTCGACCCCAACTTGGAAAAATGTAAGACTAAGGTAAGGCAAGTTGGGAATTGGGCTAGGTTGTAGGGATATCCCTAAGTCAATAAAAAATAAGAAAGATAAGTTCATAACTTTTTATCATCTTTAACTATTGCATACATCTCTAGAGGACTAGTCTCGCCCCAATGTGACACCCCTTCCCAACCCCAACTTGAAAAAATGTAAGACCAAGGTAAGGTGGGATGGGTGTTGGTTTGGGTCGTAGGGATACCTCTGAGTCAGTGAAAAAAAAGAAGAAAGAGATGTTCATACCTTTTTATCATCTTTGAAAGGGGTTTATATTGGAATATTTTGATTAATTGGAGTTCATAATGTGATTTTAGTCTACTTATTGATTGATACACCAACAATCCATTCGTAGTAACATATCATACTTATCCTCTACCCTTTGGATCAAAGGTGTCTTAGAATAATTTTTATTCTTGTGACTCAACACACCCCTTTCTGACGCCAACTTGGTAGAATGTAAGACCAAGGTAAGGTGGGTTGGGCATTGGGTTGGGTCACGGGGATACCCCTGAATCAACAAAAAAAAAGAGAGAGAAGTCCATAACTTTTTATTATCTTTGAAAGGGGTTTGGATTAGAATATTTTGATTAGTTGGAGGCCGATTTACAAAAATTCCCTAGGAGACTAGTCTCACCCTAGCGTGAAACCCCTTCCTGACCAAAACTTGAAAAAATGTAAGACCAAGGTAAGGCGGGTTAGGCATTGAGCTAGGTTGTAGGGATACCCCTAAGTCAATAAAAAATAAGAAAGAGAAGTTCATACTTTTTTATCATTTTTTACTCTTGCATACATCCCCAAGAGGCTAGTTTCGCCCCAGTTTGACACCCCTTCCCAACCCCAACTTGGAAAAATTTAAGACCAAGGTAAGGCAAGTTGGCCATTGGGTTCGATCATAGGGATACCCCTGAGTCAATAAAAAAAAAGAGTTCATAATTTTTTATCGTCTTTGAAAGGGGTTTGGATTGGAATATTTTAATTAATTAGAGGTCAATTTGTAAAGTATCATAATGTAATTTTAGTAGGCTTATTAATTGATACACCAACAATACATTTGCATTAACATACAATAATTCTCTTTTTCCATTTGGATCAAAGGCGCCTTAAAATAATTTATATTCTTGTGACCCAACTCACCTCTTTCCAACCCCAACTTGGCATAATATAAGACTAAGGTAAGATGGGTTGGGTATTAGGTTGGGTCGCAAAGATACCCCTGAACCAAGAAAAAGTAGAGAGAGAAGTCCATAACTTTTTTATTGAAAAGGGGTTTGGATTGGAATATTTAGATTAATTGGATGTCGATTTACAAAAAAAATTCCAAGGGACTAGTCTCGCCCCAGTGTGGCACCCCTTTCTGATCCCAACCTAGAAAAATGTAAGACCAAGGTAAGGCGGGTTGTGATGAGGGATTTAAGATACTTTCATTTACGTTGTTTTATGTTTAAAAAGACTTATTGTTATTGTTAATCAACATGATTGGTGGTAGACAATGGATTAACATATTTGCTTATTTTACTTTATGTTTTGCTACAATATTGAATATATTGGATATGATAGCTTATGTTAAATGTGTTGCTTTATGATCATTTTTGATGAGATAATTATGCTCCATCAATCTTTATTACCATAATTGTTGTCCTTTTCTTAAGGGTGTTAAACAGGGTATCTTAAAGGTTGATGAGACGGTTAAATTTTTTGTTTAATCATGATGATGACTATGCCTAGATAGGCCCTGTTGGATGATGAGTCACTCAAGTCCAACTCGACTTCTTCATAGTCGGTTGTGGAATGTTTACTTCCAGTGCCAATCTGGCATAGTTCTAGCATCGTCCTCTTTTGTTCACTTCAATTATGTTTTAAGTTTGATTGTAATCTTTAGTTGGTCACCATAAGTTTTGGCAGTTAACACCATGTTAGGATCTAATAAAGATATTATTATAAATATACATGTTTTGGTTTTAGTTAGGAGTTAGACAATTTGCAATCAAAATTTCTATAATATCAAGAAATACTTTATTCTATGTTCTACTTTTGATCAATGGAGAAAAAAGCAAGAAGTTAATCAATTCACTATGTCAAGGGATCTTACTTGAGGAAGAGAAGGGCCCGCTCAACCTTTGAGACCATCTTATGTTGGTATTTTTGTCAAGTTATGTTATTTTATGATTTCTTAGTATTAAATCTGCAATAGAGATTAATTCTAAATTATTCAATCAATAAAATCATTATTTGTTTTAGGTAAATGTTAAATCTAAATCATTATTTATATTTTGATTATCGTTTCGAGTTTCAGTTTGTTCTAGTTAGATTAAGTTAAAATGGTTAGATTCGATGGATAAAATCATTATCTTAAATTGTTAGAATCATTGTAAGGGTTTCTAATTGATTAGATTCATATGTTGTTTGAAGTAGTTAAACTTAGTGAACATCATCTATTAAGTTTCATTAAATCAGTGTTAGGAATCTATGGAGAGATGGGATTGAAGTCTGTTGAAAATTTGTTCATGGAGATTACTTTTTATGCTTTCTAGAATAATTATCATTTTCTTGCAATTCATTTATGCTCTTCGATTAGTCTTTAAATTTCAACAATTATGTTATGGATTTATTTTGAAGCAAAATAGAATTAATTTGAATTCTATGTTTTAAATTAGGAATTAAAGTAATCATTAATTGTCTCCATGAATTGGTCTAAATCGAAATCAATAAAGTCAGAATTAAGTCAACGGGATTTTAGATTAGAAGATAAGATAGATTTAAATCTTAGGAATCAGTTGCTATAGTTTAGCTCCTCAAAGCTCTTGAAGAGCTCCCGAGAGCTCCTGAAAGCTCCTGAAGTAGGAAAAATGATAACTAAAGTCATTGTTTACAGTGCAAACCCCCCCAAAGAATCTGTGACAACTATCCTTATCACATATTGCTCCGAGACACACCCGATTTGTTAAATGAATTGATTAAATGATGCAAGTTGTGACATCAATGACCTTGCCCATCATTTTTGGTGTTGTTGTCGGGGATACTTAAAACGATCTAGGTATTTAGTGTGAAGCCTTAGTGTTGATAGGGAAGAGAGACTTGAAATAGTGGATGAGATGAAATAGAGACCATTTAGGAAGGTTTCTTCCATGAAACATTGATTTTAGAAGAAATTTTGATTTTGATCAAGAAGATATCCAACAATACCTAATCAAAAATCAAGAAAATAATCAATAACACCTCATTGAAAATCAAGAAGAGAACATAAATCCATTTCCACAAGAAGAAATGGGTGACCAACCAGCACATCCCCCAGCAAATATGACTTTTTCATAGCCTATCAATCTTGAAAGATAGCTTGATGAACCTCCTATGAAAAACATTTTGCCCTCAGTTTTACCAGCATTTAGGGGAAACACTGTAGAAGACCCTGATCAATTCCTGTTTGAATTCAAAATCTTATGCCAAAATTATGATTATTCAACTAATAATCAGAAGTTGAAGTTGTTTCCTTCTACTTTGAAAGAATCAACTTTAAGATGGTTCATGGGCTTAGGATCAGGTACAATTAGGACTTGGCAGTAGATGGAAACCGAATTTTTGGACAAATACCAAGATTATTGTCAAGTGAGGGATAGGAAGGAAGAAATTTTTTGCATGAGGCAACTAGATGATGAAAGTATAGAAGACTATGCTGATAGATTCCATTTTGTATATCAAAGGTGCACTAATGGGTTGGACAATGAAATCAGCAAAACAATTTTCCTAAGAGGGATTGAAGATGAGTCAAGAGAGTCCTTGAATTTAATGGGAAAGGGAGACATTAACAAGCTTTCCTTGGATGACATTGTGGAGATCTATCAGAACTACTCTAAAAAAAGAGTAGGGACTAGAAACTCCAGAAGGAACAAGGCTCACACCACTGATGTATCAAAGGTAATGGAAGAATTGACGAACATGAAGACTAACTTGCTATCGCATCTTAATATGCAAGGAGACAAAAAACCACTGAACCATTGTCAATTTACTACTCCAAATGTAGGGGAAAACACCTTCTGAGGGAATGTTCGTTAAATCAAGTTGAAATTTGTGAGATTTGTGAAAAAACACACCCGATCGGTTCCTATAATATTTTAGTAGGGATAAAAATAAATCTCAAGAAATGACATGTGGTCAAAGAAGAGCTCAATTATGTCAGCCAAAGGCCTAAAAACCAAGGGTATAACACAAATCAAAGACAATATGGTTCTCAACAAAATTGGAATCAAAACCTATGGCATAACCAAAATCAATGGACCCCCCAATATCAGTAACAACCTCCACCTACATACTGGGGACAACTAGAATGGATGAATCCCCAATGGAGCCAATCCTAGTGGTAGGCTAACCAGCAACCACAATGGCAAGTAAATCAATCCTCATGGCAACAAAATCAAAACCAATTCCAACCATGGAAAAATTAGGGACAAAAACACCCTTGGGGACAAACTCCTCCAACCCTTAATGCCCCTAATGCTCCCAATGATCAGGTGAATCAACCCCAAATGCCAACTCAATCGGTTGCCAATCCAAAAAACATACGTACTGATGCAAAAAACCCTAATGTAAATGTTCTTGATGCAAATAACATACAACTAAGAAATTGGATTGTGCAAACTACACCACCCGAGAAAACTCCAGAAACAAGAGAAGAAATTGAACATGCAACTGATAAACAAACCTTGGAGGAAGAACCAACTGTCAACCAAGCTCCCTACCTAGAGAGATTTAAGGAAGAGAAAATCACTCCTAAAATCCCTCAACCTAATTACATGAATGTTTTCGATTCACAACTTCTTAGGGAGCTGAAAAAGATAAACATATAGATACCACTATTACAGGAAATCAAGGATATACCAGAGATAAACCAGTTAGTTAAATCCCTCTACATGAAGACACCAGGAAGGAAGAAGAAATTTACTTCAACAATTCAAGTAGGGACAAAACTTACCGATGTGTTATCAGGAAGATTGCTTCCACAAAAATATAACGATCCTAGTAGCCCTGTAATAACACCGAGCATTAATGGAATTGAAATATCAAATGTCCTAATTGATTTAGGAGCTTCCATTAATGTTATCACATCTGACATAGTATAGATGCTTGGGATGACAACTATTCAACCAACAATAACCATTATATAGTTAGTTGACCAATCTACTACAAAACCAAAGGGTATTAAATAGAAGAGATCATGGTTACCATAGACACATGGGATTATCTGGTTGACTTTTTGGTTCTTAAAGCCAGAAAGAAAGATTTAGGATATCCAATCATCTTAGGAAAACCATGGTTAGCTATTGTCACCGCTTTAATTGATTGTAGATTTGGAAGCATGATCATATCAAATGGTCAAAAACAAAAAGAATTATCACTCTACCCACTAGCACAAGTGACAATTCAACCAAACACTCATATTTGGGTGGATGAAGATCTAGATTCAAAAGGTGATGGTATTGTGGAGTTAGCCATGGTTACTATTAGTGAACATATCCAGGAATCCGATGAACAAGAGTTAAATTTAGGAAACAAAAAAAAAATGTCAATCAACATTAGATGGACAACATTCTTGTCCTCTAAATACTCTTGTTGAGAAATCAATAGATTCCAAAATAGACACCAAAGAGATTATAGTAGCAAGAGATAAACCTCTCAATATAAATTTATCCTTATCCCCAACGCAAGAATAGGAGTTGAAAGACACTTTAGAAAAACACACTGAAACGTTTGCTTGGGAGTATACGGATATGAGGGGAATCCATCCTTCCATCTATAGTCATCATATCTATACATAAGATGTAAGACCAATTAGACAAGGACAAAGGCGTATAAATCATGTTCTTCGTGACATTGTGAAAACAAAAATAGAGAATTTGCTCAATGTAGGATTCATATACCCAATATCTGATAGTCAGTGGGTTTCCCCACTAGTTATAGTCCCTAAAAAGAATGGTAAATGGCGAGCCTGCATAGACTATAGAGAATTGAATAAGGCCATGAAAAAAGACCATTTCCCATTACCATTTATCGACCAAGTACTAGACAACCTAGCAGGTAGCAACTACTTCTCATTTCTTGATGGTTTTAGTGGATATAAGAAAATCCAAGTAGCCCCTGAAGATCAAGACAAAACTACCTTTACCTATCCTTGGGGTACATATGCATATACAGTCTTACCATTTGGACTATGTAATGCACCAACAACATTCCAAAGAGTAGTACTAGCAATATTTGCATATTTCACCACTTCTTGTGTAGAGATCTATATGGATGACTTTATAGTCCATGCTAAAACATTCGATGAAGCATTAAAAAACTTAGAAAAAATTTTACAACACTATGAAGATCATAGGTTATCGCTCAACCATGAAAAAATTTCCATTATGATGACAAAGGGAATTGTTCTGCGACATCACATCTCAAAAGAGGGGATAAAGGTTGATCCCAAGAAAGTTGAGATCATATAGAACATTGAAATCCCTAAGAACCAAACTGGAGTACGAAGTTTTCTTAGGCATGCAGGGTATTACAGAAGATTTATAGAAGGATTTAGTAAAATTGCATCACCACTGTTTACCTTGCTTAAGAAAGAAGAGGAATTTGTATGGACTGAGTATTGTCAGGAATCCTTTGAAAAAATTAAGATAGCCCTAACAACTTCTCCCATTATCAAAGGATCAGTTTGGGGAGATCCTTTTCACATTCATGTAGATGCATCTAATTTAGCTATTGGAGTAGTATTAGGACAGCAAGGTGACAATGATGCCATGCATGAGATTTACTATGTTAGCAAAAATTTAAATCCTACTATAAGAAACTACACAACAACAACAAAAGGAATTTTTAGCCATCGTATATGCAATAAATAAATTTAGGCATTATATTATAGGCTATAAAATCTACGTACATACAAACCATGCTACAATCAGATATGTAATGAATAAAGTTGCAGTAGGTGGACACATCATCAGATGGTTACTTTTATTGCAAGAATTTGATGTAACTATCATTGATAAGCCTGGAAAAGACAATGTTGTTGTTGACTTTCTTTCTAGAATTTTTTCACAGGATAACCAAGAACCAGTGGATGATACATTCCCAGATGAACACTTATTTTCTATATCAACTCATCCACCATGGTTTGCTGATTTGGAAAATTACCTTGTTACAGGAAAATGTCCTGAAAGGAAATAGAAAAGAGCAATGGAAAGTACTAATAAAGAGCAATTGTTTGAAGGAAAGAGATTACCAAATAAATTGAAGTAGCCAAACCAAGCACCACCAAAGCAGGAGAGACACAAGAATTTGTTAAGGGGAAAAAACAAGAAAAAACCCCAATATTATGAATGGAGGCAAAATGCCTAAAGAATAATACAAAGAGAGAAAGAGCTTCAGCCTTAGCTTGCTTGCTTGAATCTTGAAGAATGAGAGGAGAGGCACCTCAATAAGTAGAGGTGAGAAGGAGTTAGAATGTAACTCCCAACTCAATGAATGCCACCATTCATCTATGTGTGTGCAAAGTGTCACCTCTTAAGGAGGTGGTTACAAATATTCCTTAATAAAGGAATTAAAAAATAAGTCATCCTCACACATGTGTGAGATGATAAAAAGACAAAAGACTTGTAGGGATTCCTTTGGAATATTCCTACAAGTTAATAAAAAATTACAATTAAAGAATAACCTTTACCAAGTAAAGATTAATCTTCTAACATCCCCCCTTAAGCTTTACTTGGGGAAGTTACATCAAACCCTTCAATGGGTTGTAATCCAAGATTTTTACAATGGAAGAGAAATTTATCTTTACAAAGAGCTTTGGTGAGAATATCTACAACTTGATCTTCACCTTTACAATACAAAAGAGAAATTTGCTTGTCTTCAATTTGCTCTCTAATGAAATGATGTTGAAGAGCAATGTGCTTGGTCCTTGCATGAAAAATTGGATTCTTTGCCAAAGCAATAGCACTTTGATTATCACAATATAAAGGAGTAGGATCCTTTGAGGTAGACCCAAGTCTTCAAGTAATCTTCTTAACCATAATGCTTCTTTAGATGCATTTGTACAACCTTTATATTCAGCTTCTGTAGAACAAAGAGAAGTAGATTGTTGTTTCTTACTATTCCATGAGATTGCACCTGATCCAACAAAGAAACAATAACCACAAGTGGATCTCCCATCATTGGGATCACCTCCTAAATCTGAATCAGTATAACCCTTTAAAGAAAAATCACAATTTGCATCATAAAAAAGACCAAGATTAAGAGTACCTTTAACATATCTTAAAATTCTTTTTGCAACTTTAAAATGAGTTTGTTGTGGTTTAGACATAAATCTAGAAACCAATCCAACACTATAAGAAATATCAGGTCTAGTAAGAGTTAGATAATTTAAACTTCCTACTAATTGCCTATATAAAGTAGGATCAACAAAAGGAGTTTCCATATCAACCATTAATTTAGTTCCTAATTCACAAGGAGTAGAAACACACTTTGCATCATTCATTTTAAATCTATCTAAGAGATCTTGAGCATATTTATGTTGAGAAAGAAAAATACCTTTAGGTGTTTGCCAAATTTGCATACCCAAAAAATAATGTAATAGGCCTAAATCAGTCATTTGAAATTGTTGATTGAGTTGAGACTTAACATCACTAATCAAATTGTTAGAAGTAGAAGTGATAATTAAATCATCAACATATAAAATAATAATCACAATATCATCTTCACTATGCTTAATATATAAATTTGGATCATTTTTACTTCTAATGAAACCTTGAGATAGAAAGAAAGCATTGATCTTTGAATACCATTCTCTAGGAGATTGCTTTAAACCATATATTGATTTCTTCAATTTGCAAACAAGATTTTCATTACCTTCCTTAATGAAACCCAAAGGTTGAGACATATAAATTTCTTCATGTAAATCACCATTTAAAAATGCACTTTTAACATCCATTTGATGAATAGGCCAATGCATATGAGAAGCTAAAGCAAGAACTAATTTAATAGTGGGCATCTTAGCTACTGGAGCAAAAGTTTCATTATAATCTAAACCTTCAATTTGAGAAAAGCCCCTAGCAACTAATCTAGCTTTAAACTTGCTAACTTCATTATTTGCATTAACCTTAGTTTTATACAACCATTTGCATGAAACAAGATTCTTACCTTGAGGTAATGGAACTAAATCCCAAGTATTATTAGCAATTAAAGTATCATATTCTTCTTGCATAGCCTTTTGCCAATGAGGTTGATCTTTAGCTTGTTCATAAGTTTGAGGATCATTTGAATTCATAATGTTAGACATCAAAGCATAATTACAATAATTTGCCTTTCTTCTTTTAGGTGGATTTTTAGCTAAATAATCCTCACTTTCTTGCAACAAATTTTTAAACCATTTTGGCATTCTTTTAGATGTAGGAGTATCATCACTAGAAGAAGAATCATGAGGATAAATTTCAACATTTTCATCATCACTATCACTATGAGTAAGAGATGCATTAGGAGGGTTAAGAGGAGTTTCAACTTGAGGAGTATCCTCCACAACAATAACTTTATTTTGAGAAGAATCAATATTATGCACTTTAGAACAATCATGAACACCATTTTCAGCAATGCATACATCTCTAGCAACTTTAACTTTGTTAGTAAGAGGATTATAAACTCTATAAGCTTTATAATGTTCATCATAACCAACAAAAATATGATAAGAAGATTTAGCATCTAATTTTTGCCTCTTTTGTTTAGGTTTGTGAACATAAGCAATTGAACCAAAAATCCTTAAATGCTTAAGATTGGGCTTCCTACCAGACCAAGCTTCTTCAGGAGTTATATCCTTTAAAGCTTTAGTAGGAGTCCTATTGATAATGTAAGTAGCACAAAACATAGCTTCTGCCCAAAATTTATAAGACATATTTTTAGCATGTAACATACATCTAGCCATTTCAACAATAGTTCTATGCTTCCTTTCCGCTACACCATTTTGTTGAGGTGTATAGGGAATAGTTAGCTCATGCTTAATACCAAATGATTTCAAATAACTATTAAAAGCATTGTTCACATATTCTTTACCATTATCAGTTCTAAGAATTTTAAGTTTAAAACCAGATTGCCTTTCAACAAATTTATGAAATTCAGAAAATATATCAAGAACTTGATCCTTACTATGAAGAAAATAGATCCAAGTTCTTCTAGAAAAATCATCAACAAAAGTAAGTGCATACCTTGATCCTTGGATGGAGTTATTCTCCATGGGTCCCAAAAGGTCACTATGAACTAGGTGCAACTTATGAGTTGCCCTCCATGATTGACCATGTGGAAAGGGCTCCCTATGCATCTTACCACTCATGCATCCTGTGCATACAATTTTAGATGGAACAATACTAGGCAATCCATCTACCATATTAAGCTTTTGCATTAAAGCAATATTGTTAGCATTTATATGACCAAGTCTTTCATGCCAAACATTGAAATCAATGGTAGATATTAAAGAGCATCTAGATTGAGCAAACTCATAAAATTTGAACAAATTATCATTGTCTAATTTAGCATTAGCAATGACCTTGTTTTGTTTTGGATCAATAACATAGCACATATCTTTGTAAAATTCTATTTTATAATCTTGACAAAGCTTAGCAACTGAAAGCAAGTTAGTCTTTAATTCAGGAACATATAAAACATCATGCAATTTACCATTAGGAACATTCACATCTCCAATTGCTTCTACTTTACAAGTATGATTATTAGCAAGTTGAAGAGGAACATTAGATATATCAGGTTGCATAGACTCAAAAACTTCTTTATGTGAAGTAACATGTTGAGATGCACCTGAATCAATAACCCATTCAAGAGGTTGAGAAACATTAGAACTACAAGTAAAAGCACATCTAGATTGATTTGCATTATTTTGAAACTTATTATTATTAGGTTTATTTTGTTGTTGATTATTTTGCTTCATAGGCTTTTTCTCATTTTGCTTTTTAAAACAAGTGTTTTGCCAATGACCATCCTTATTACAATAAGTGCAATGTGGTTTCTTAGAAGAGTTAAACTTTCTAGGATCATTGCCATTATTATAATGAGGTTTGGAATTATAATGTTGTTGTTTAGAATGAGGTTTAAAATTTTGCTTATGATTAGACAAGAAAGCATGTTCATTAGACTTAAGAGTACCAAACTGAATTAACTTAGCCTCTTCTTGTCTTAATAAATCACGAAAAATATCATAAGTTAATTGAGTAGCTAAAGAAGGAATAGCTAATTGAGCATGAATATTAGTAATGAATTGCTGAAATTGTCTAGGAAGACACTTTTTAAGAATAAGATGAATTAATCTAAGATTATCTAATTTAACTCCTAAACCATCCAATTGACTATTTAAAGCATCAAATTTCAATAAAAATTCATCCATAGATTTAAAATCAGAATACCTCAAATCTTCAAGTTGATCTTGAATTTGAATTTTTCTTGATTCATTTGTACTATCATAAATTGTTTTGAGTTTGTCCCATGCTTCATAGGCAGTTGTGCATGTCCCAATATGAACATAAAGTTCGGGTGACATGGAGATACCTATGAGGCCAAGGGCTTCTTCATTTTTGAGATTCCATTTTTTGATTTCATCTTTGGATGCAGACGAACCTGGTTTAGATTTAGGATCTGTAGCTACATCTAAAAGATGTTTAAAACGAAAAATGAAACAAATATGAGTCTTCCAAGAATGATAGTTAGAACTAGTTAATTTAATTTTAGGAATCAAAGTTGACATGATTGCAATAAAAAATTCACAACTTTATGTGAAAAAAAAACTATTGTAAAAATTTACTTAAAAAAAAATAACCTCCTTTAAAATAAATTGTCTAAATTTAGAATAAAATAAATCCCTTTAAATAAATTTTACAAAATACCCTCCTTTTTAAAAATAAAAATAAAAAAAAATTAGACCTCTTTTTAAATTAATAATATTAATTTTAAAATATATATCTAAATAAATTTAATATGAATAACTAAAATTTTAAGAAAATTTAAATTAATTAAAAAATTTAAAAGTTTTATTAAAAAAAACTTAATATAAAATAACTTTATAAAGACTTAAAATTCTTAAAAAGTATACGTAAGAGATAAAGATCTCTTTTTTAAAACTCAAAAAATAACAATTAAGAGGGCGGGACTTTTTAAAGATTTAAATTTTATAAAATTTAAAACCTTGAAAATGTAAATGTATTTGCGGCGGTTATTTTAGATTTTAAAGTTTAAATTAAAAACTTAAACAAGAACTACGAGGCAGACTTTGAAAGAAATGGGCGGGCTAAAAATAAGATTTTAAACGTGGATTTGGGCGGGTGAATAAAATGAAAAACGCAGGTTTAACGAAGAAGCTCGGTTCAAGGCAGTGGTGTGAGGAGATTGAGACAGAGAGTGGCGATTCAGCAAGTCTCAGAGGAGGGACTGAGCAGGAGGCGGTGGGGGGGGAACACAACAGTAAAGGTGCGATTGTAGAAGGCTCAACACCGATGACCCATAGTCAGAGCAGCAAGGCTACGGCCCAAAAAAAAATCTGATTTTTGATATTTAGTTTTTATTATTATATTTTGTAATTTTTTGTTATATACAAAACTTTTAAAAGTTGACTTTTTTGAAAAGAAAACTTGTATAAGAAAGTTGAGCCCTTAAAAAAAAAATTATTTGATATTATAAAAAAAAACAGATATAATGTATATTTAGATTTAAAGAATAGTTGGAATTTTTGATCTATAAAATAAATATAAATTATGAACTAAACAAGGGTTTTTAAATTAATTTAACAAAAAATTTAAACTAGGGTTAGAGCCTTTAAAAAAATGAACATGCAAATTATAACATATAAAAATAAAAGATTTTTTCATTTAAAAAGATTGAACTATAATCCTTTATTTGAGGGTTTCTAAAAAATTGCAAAAAAAAAAAACATGCATACAAATATATTGCACAAATTTGAAATTTGAAAAACTAGAAATATTTAGATAAGAAATCCTACACAAGGGTTAGAAAAATATATCAAACAAAAAACAAGATTAGACTTTTGGCTCTTCTCTTTTTCTCTTTGAGTGCCTCCAATGGTGTGCTGAAAAATTTGGTAAACCTTCAACAATGTAGCTCACAAAATTATTAGTAATACCAAGCTCTAATACCATGAAAGGAAATAGAAAAGAGAAATGGAAAGTACTAATAAAGATCAATTGTTTGAAGGAAAGAGATTACCAAATAAATTGAAGTAGCCAAACCAAGCACCACCAAAGCAAGAGAGACACAAGAATTTGTTAAGGGGAAAAAACAAGAAAAAACTCCAATATTATGAATGGAGGCAAAATGCCTAAAGAATAATACAAATAGAGAGAGAGCTTCAACCTTAGCTTGCTTGCTTGAATCTTGAAGAATGAGAGGAGAGGCACCTCAATAAGTAGAGGTGAGAAGGAGTTAGAATGTAACTCCCAACTCAATGATTGCCACCATTCATCTATGTGTGTGCAAAGTGTCACCTCTTAAGGAGGTGGTTACAAATATTCCTTAATAAAGGAATTAAAAAATAAGTCATCCTCACACATGTGAGATGACAAAAAGACAAAAGACTTGTAGGGATTCCTTTGGAATATTCTTACAAGCTAATAAAAAATTACAATTAAAGAATAACCTTTACCAAGTAAAGATTAATCTTCTAACATGTCCAAGTCAATTCAGTAATAAGCAAAAAAAGAGATTAATCTGTGAAAGTTCTAGATTTCAATGGATTAATGGTCTTCTATTCAAATTTTTCCCATACCATGTTTTACGCAGATGTGTAATAGAGTTGGAATTTTATGATGTAGTACATGCCTGCCATTATGAACCTAAAGGAGGACACTATTCAGTTGTGAGAACAGTTCACAAAATCTTAGGAGTTGGCTACTTTTGGGAAATAATGACAAAGGATGTTTCATTCTTTGTCAAACACTGTGATGAGTGTCAAAGAATGGGAAGGCCCACAACAACCATGGAGATGTCACTTCAGCCACAAATATCTCTCAAACCATTTGAAAAGTGGGGCATAGATTTTGTGGGGCCAGTAGATCCACCCTCAAGAGGGCAACGATACATCCTTGTTTGTACCGATTATGCAACAAAATGGGCTGAGGTGAAGGCATTACCAGCAGAAGAAGAAAAAGTTGAAGACTTTTTGTACAAGCACATTCTCCAAAGATTGGGTGCACCTACAGAGGTTGTTTCAGACCAAGGACCACATTTTTTGTCAACAATGATGGAAGCATTTTTGCAGAGACACCAAATAACTCACCGAAAATCTTCGCCTTATCACCCATAGGCAAATGGACAAGTGCAGGTTACAAATAGAGAGTTAGAAAATATTTTTCCAAAAATAGTTTCTTTGAGGAAAACATATTGGGTAGATAGGCTAGATGAAGCAGTTTGGGCCTATAACACGATAGGCTAGATGAAGCAGTCTGGGCCTATAACATGTGGAAAGCAACGACTTGGTTTTCCCCATATGAACTTGTGTATGGAAAGAAATCAGTAATGCCAATAGGATTTGAGTTGAAAACCTTAAAGACAATAGTAGAAGTTGGGATTGATCTACCAGAAGCAGAAATATGCAGCTTAATAGACTTGATGAAATGAGAATGGAAGTACTTTAGCATACAAAAGTGATTCAGAAGCAAAGGAAGGAATGGCACGATAAACATATTGTGTCTAGATAGTTCAGAGAGGGAGATTGGGCGTTGTTATTTGACTCCAAATTTGAATAATTTAAAGGGAATTTCCATACCAGATGGTTAGGACCCTATGAGATACAACAAGTGTTCGAGAATGGAGTTGTCCAATTGGTCCCAATTGATGGAGAGAAGAGAATCATGTTAGTTAATGGTCATTGACTGAAAACTTATCATAAGCCGACAACAAAGGAGGAATTTATGGATGAAGTGCAACACATAATTGAACATTTTCTCATGGAAGACATCTATTCCATGAGAGATATTTGAACCTTTAAAGAAGGCATGAATAAATAGGGTAAATTGAAAACCAACAATTGGTGGTTTACCTTGAGAAAAAGGGAAGTAAATTGAAAACCAGCAAATGGCAGTTTACTTTTTTTTTTTTTTTTAAAAGATGACTAAAAACCAGTAAATGGCGGTCTATCTAAGTTAACTCCAGAGGGATCCTAAAGGCTCCTAAAGATTGAAGACTTTGAAGACTCCATTAGGCTCAACAAATCCTAAAGGCTCCTGAAGAGCTCCCGAGAACTCCTGAAGGCCGAAGACTCTAAAGACTTTGTTTCGCTCAAACAACTCCTGATAACTCCTGAAGTTCTAGAGCTTCTGAAGACTCCTAAAGCACTCCTAAAAATTCTGATGATTTCAAAGGCTCTCAACTAATGTAATTCCAATGCTCCTGAGAGCTCCTGAAGGCTCCTAAAGAACTCAAAAGCTCGAAATAAATTAAGGTGTGCATTTAATATAGATATTATTTTTCAATTATCATTTACTAAGGTAGATAGGATAATTTAGAATAGGTAAATATTTATGAATCTTGACATCTCCGCCATATTATTAATTAATAAATGGTAATAATGACGTTTAATCATTTTAAAAAGTAGCAGATAGTTGATGTGAGGAATGATGTGACATTGGATGATGTCAGTCAATGATAACAGATCTTTTCCATGATTCGCGTGTCTTTTCAAAATCCTCCCAAATTCATGTTGACATGTGGAATGAATGCCACCAACCGCACAAATTAAATTGCAAACTTCAAATTTTAGCGCGTGAATCCTCTGGAGCAGTAATGGCATGTCATGTCATTTTCAAAATTGGTTGCTCCCAAATTAAGAAAAATCATCTACATTTTTAGTAAGTAATTCAGTTTGCAAGTCAAGTCTGCCAATGAAGGTCTGCCATTGTAGAGGTCTACCATTATTGACAGAGACAAATGGGGAATAAGAGAAATGTTGAGCCGAAGAATTTCAATCTTGACTCAGAAACAAGGAGATTGTTAGAAGAAGCAAGGTAGTTCAATTTTGTGATGCAATATGAAGGTTTCCAACCAAAAATGATTGAAGATTTTGTTAGAAACTTCAATGTGAATGTCACCAGGGTAAGGGGAGAGATAATTGAAGTCACCCTAGAAATTATAAGTGAAATTTTTGGAATCCCAGTTGAGGGAAAACTGGTTAACAAGGGTCGGGTTAAATTTGAGAAATTGGTGTCTGCATTTCACCAGAAGCCAGAAAGAAAGCCAGAAATACTAATGCACAAGGGAGACCAACGTAACATTGCTCGTAATAGTTTGGACGAGCCTTCGCAAATTTTTGTGATGTGGCTCATGAAGTTCTTCACCTACGAAGGATAGTATGGCGCAATATTGGGTCCAGGAATGTGCCTATTAATACACTTGAGGTATGGTCAGATGCAACCTTCTACGAGGATAAATTTACCAGTGTTCTTATTTCAACAAATTTCTTCTATGATTTTGAGAGTAAAAGCTAGAGGGGAATCTTCTCTAAAATATCAAGGGTTGATACACTTAATAATTAAGCACCATTTTCTAAAGAAAGAATTTGGGAAAAAGGGATGGTTAGAGGTTTTGTTTGTGCCTGTAGAAAAGCCAAAAGGGAAACCTACAAGGGGACCCATAGCTAAAAAGTAAAGAATTGAAAAAGGGGAGTCTTCTAAGAAAATGGGGAAAAGAAAATCACGAGAATTCACTAGATAAGGTCGTACTAGCTCTAAAAAAAGGAGGAAAGAAGTACATGTGGAAAGCCCTAGCCAAATTGAAACCATAGTGTCCACCCCCAAAAAGACACCTATAGTTCAAACCCCTGTTTCAAGAAGCCCAAAAGAATCCCCTGAGCATGAAGAAACCCATACACCTGTCGAATTCCCTAAGCATGAAGATACCCATACCCCTGTGTAATCTCCTAAGAGACCTCAGAGCCCCCCTGAAGGCCCACTGTCAACTCCTGAGGGAAGCCCTATTTTTGAAGTCCATGACTTTGTCGAAGAGTTGGATGCACAGTCTTAAGAGTAGGAGGCCTCTGAAGAATTTGAAAGATAAGAAATTATGAAATCCCCTACACCTCCACAATATGAGAAGAGAAAAGGAAAAGAGCTATTAATTGAAGAGGAAGGATCCCATGAAGAATTGAATATAGAGGAATTAGAGACTGAGGAATTACTGAGGATAATGAAAATGTCCCATTTGGAGGTTTAATTAGAACAAGAAAGGAGAAGTATGAAATTCCTTGAGGATAAATTAAGAAGAAAGGAAGAGGAATTACAACAGTTTTTTAGCAAAAATCAAGAAATGAACAAGAAAGTTGAACAAAATGAGGCAAAGTTTAGAGAACAGTTAAGCAAAATAGAGGATGCCTTGTAATAGGCTAGTGTGCAAGCATTACCAAGTGCTGAGGAAATTTCAAGATTAAAAGAGGAATTGCAACAAAGGGAAAAAGAATTAAAACAACAATCCATGCGGTTTTATGCACAGGAAGCCTCTACTTCCACAGCTCCTCCACGACATCTTGCTTTGCCTCCCATCATCCCTAATATTCCTTTCATTCCTTTAGTTCAACCTAGATACCTTTCATTGATAGCTCTCAAATATAAGGAAGAGAACAAATTGTTAAAACAACAAATACAGGATTTAGAAAAAGAGAAAAATGAGCTTGAGAGGAGAATTGAGCAAGTGGTAAAAGTCAGTTCTGCAATGCTTTCCATGAGAAGACCAGCTGAAATATATTCTTTGTTTTTGAGAGAAGTTTTTAGAACGGAAATTAAATTAGCTAGTCTTGGGAAGAAGCCTGGATTACCAAGAGGAACATGATTTTATGAAGGATTATTTTAACAGCCATCTTGATATTCAAAATCTAATGTGTGAATTTTTCCAACATGGATTCTTAATGGGAGACAATGATGACTCAATGTTGAACATTTATGTTGGTGAGCTACAAATTAGATCTTTTGTTTCTTTAATTCAAAATTAGGTGGATTGTTCGAACATAATGGATAAATATAAATAAGCTCAAAGAAAATATGGGTTACCAATGAGACCCAAGATGCCCCATGCTGCAAATTATACCAAAGGTGTAAGATCTATGGTAAGACTGAATCACATCAATCTCTTCTACATCTCAAATTTGTTTGATAGTATTGTAGCTTTTCAAAATGTCAAAACAACTCTTCCCCCATTGGCATTACAGTCATGTGAATAAAGATACCAACTCATCCCAGAAATGGTTAGAAGGAGGCAGCCAATAAGCCCAAATATAATCAACTGGAGTCTAGTCAGAGTCAGGCATGTCATCACTTTGATCCAACAGTAGAAAGAATTTTGGGTTGGCATGAGGTTTAGAATGCCAACTATTATTATGCCAACACCTAAGCTCAAGGAGACAACAAATGTACCAGATGGAGTGATGAGGCCATGGTTTGAAAAGCTAAAGAAAAACTATGGCTATGCACTCAATACTAGAACACTAAATCAATACAGGGAAGGCATATTTGACTGTTGCATTTGGATGGAAGCTTTGAATAGAGAAAAAGAGAGCACTATAGTTATGGATGAGGAACCATGAGGGCATGATTCAAAGCAAGTTGGGGAGAATGATGAGGTATTTAAGATACTTTCATTTAAGTTGTTTTATGTTTAAAAAGACTTATTGTTATTGTTAATTAACATATAACTGGTAGTAGACAATGGATTAACATATTTTCTTATTTTACTTTATGTTTTGCTACAATACTGAATATATTGGATATGATAGCTTATGCTAAATGTGTTGCTTTATGATCATTTTTTATGAGATAATTATGCTCCACCAATCTTTATTACCATAATTGATGTCCTTTTCTTAAGGGTATTAAACAGGGTATCTTAAATGTTGATGAGATAGGTAAATTTTTTGTTTAATCATGATGATGACTACGCCTAGATAGTCCCTGCTAGATGATGAGTCACTCAAGTCCAACTCGACTTCTTCATAGTCGGTTGTGGAACATTTACTTCTAGTGCCAATCTGGCATAATTCTGGCATCGTCCTCTTTTGTTCACTTCAGTTATGTTTTAAGTTTGATTGTAATATTTAGTTGGTCGCCATAAGTTTTGGCAGTTAACGTCAATTTAAGATCTAATAAGGATTTTTTTTTTAAGAAAAAGGCCAGGCCTAACATTATATATTAATATTTAAAATATCATTATAGACTTAATCAAAATTATAGTAATGATTAACCAAACCCAACAGAATAAAGTCTTCCCCAACATTAGAGTATACAAAAACCAAATATTTCCCCTGATCCCTATATGCAAAAAGTATCACCAGGTTAAAATTCTAGACATGATACTATATTAACATTACATTGATCACCGCAGTATAAATATCCATGTTTCAATTTTAGTTAGGAGTTAGACAATTTGCAATCAAAATTTATGTAATATCAAGAAATACTTTGTTCTATGTTCTACTTTTGATCAATGGAAAGAAAAGCAAGAAGTCAATCAATTCACTATGTCAAGGGATCTTACTTGAGGAAGAGCATGGCCTGCTCAACCTTTGGGATGATCTTATGTTGGTATTTTTGTCAAGTTATGCTATTTTTTTATTTCTTAGTATTAAATCTGCAATAGAGATTAATTCTGAATTATTCAATCAATAAAATCATTTTTTGTTTTAGGTAAATGTTAAATCTAAATCATTATTTCTATTTCAATTATCCTTTCTAGTTTCAGTTTGTTCCAGTTAGATTAAGTTGTTAAAATGGTTAGATTCAGAGGATAAAATCGTTATCTTAAATTGTTAGAATCATTGTAAGGGTTTTCTAATTGATTAGATTTAGATGTTGTTCGAAGTAGTTAAACTTAGTGTTCATCTGTTAAGTTTCATTAAAGCAATGTTAGGAATGTATGGAAAGATGGAATTGAAGTCTGTTGAAAATATGTTCATGGAGATTAGTTTTTATGATTTCTAGAATAATTATCGTTTTCCTGCAATTCATTTATGCTCTCAGATTAGTGTTTAAATTCTAGCAATTAAGTTATGGATTTATTTTAAAGAAAAATAGAATTAATTTGAATTATGTGTTTTAAATTAGGAATTAAAGTAAATATTAATTGTCTCCATGAATTGGTCTAAATCGAAGTCAATAAAGTTAGAATTAAGTCAACAGGATTTAAAATTAGAAGATAAAATAGATTTAAATCTTAAGAATTAATCACTGTAGTTTAGCTCCTTAAAGCTCCTGAAGAACTCTTGAGAGCTCTTGAAAGCTCCTGAAGTAGGAAAAACGATACCTGAATTCACTATTTACAGTGCAAACCCCCCCAAAGAATTTGTGACAACTATCCTTATTGCATATTGCTCTGAGAAACACCCAGTTCAATAAATGAATTGATTAAATGATGCAAGTTATGACATCAACGACCTTTCCCATCAAGTTGGGCATTGGTCTAGGTCGTAGGGATACCCCTGAGTCAATAAAGAAAGGAAGAAAGAGAAGTTCATACCTTTCTATCTTCTCTAACTATTGCATGTATCCCAGGGGGATTAGTTTTTCCCTAGTGTGACACCCCTTCTTGACCCCAACTTGGAAAAATGTAAGACCAAGGTAAGGCGAGTTGGATGGTGGGTTGGGTCATAGGGATACCCTTGATTCAATAAAGAAAAAGAAAGAGAAGTTCATACTTTTTTATCGTCTTTGAAAGGGGTTTGGATTAGAATATTTTGATTAATTAAAGGCCAATTTGCAAAAAATCGTAATGTGATTTTAGTGTACCTATTGATTGATACACCAACAATATATTTGTATTAACATAGTATACTTCTCTTTTGTTTGGATCAAAGGTTCCTTAGAAGAATTCTATTCTTGTGACCCAACTCACCCCTTTCCGACCCTAACTTGGTAGAATGTAAGACTAAGGTAAGGTGGGTTGGGCATTGGGTTGGGTCGTGGGGATTCCCTTGAGTCTACAAAAAAAAAGATAGAGAAATCCATAGTTTTTTATTGTCTTTGAAAGGGGTTTGGATTAGAATATTTTGATTAATTAGAGGCCAATTTCAAAAAAAATAGGAGACTAGTCTCTCCCCAGCATGATACCCCTTCCTGACTCCAACTTGGCAAAATGTAAGACCAAGGTAAGGCGGGTTGGGCGTTGGGATAGGTCATAAGGATACTCTCGAGTCAATAAAAAAAGGAAGAAAGAGATGAAGTTCATACCTTTTATCATCTTTGATTGTTGCATACATCCCAAGGGGACTAGTCTCACCCTAGCGTGACACCCATTCCTAACCCTAGCTTGGAAAAATGTAAGATCAAGGTCAGGCGGGTTGGGAACTGGGTTGGGTCATAGGGATACCCCTGAGTCAATAAAAAAAAGAAGAAAAATAACTTCATCCTTTTTATCATCTTTGAAAGGGGTTTGGATTGAAATATTTTGATTAATTGGAGTTCATAATGTGAGTTTAGTGTACTTTTTCATTGATACAATAACAATCCATTCGTAGTAAGTAACATATCGTACTTCTCCTATGCCCTTTGGATCAAAGGTACTTTAGAAGAATTTATATTCTTGTGACTAAACTCACTCCTTTTCAACCCCAACTTGAAAAAATGCAAGACCAAGGTAAGGCGGGTTGGGCATTGGATTGGGTTGCACGGATACCCCTGAGTCACAAAAAAAAGAGAGAATTCCATAGTTTTTTATTGTCTTTGAAATGGGTTTGGATTGGAATATTTTGATTAATTGGAGGCCAATTTACAAAAAAATCTCAGCGGACTAGCATGACACCCCTTCCCGGCCACAATTGGAAAAATGTAAGACCATGGTAAGGTAGGTTGGACATTAGGTTGGGTCGTAAGGATAACCCTGAGTCAATTAAAAAAGAAGAAAGAGAAGTTCATACTTTTTTATCAGCTTTGACTATTACATACATCCCCAAGGGACTTATCTCAACCCAATGTGACACCCCTTCCCAACACCAACTTGGAAAAATGTAAGACCAAGATAAGGTGGGTTGGGCATTGGGCTAGGTCGTAGGGACACCCCTAAGTCAATAAAAAAAATGAAAAAGAGAAGTTCATAATTTTTTATCATCTTTGAAAGGGGTTTGGATTGGAATATTTTGATTAATTAGAGGCCAATTTACAAAAAATTATAATGTTATTTTAGTGGACCTATTGATTGATACACTGGTAACAATATATTCGTATTAACATAGCATACTTCTCCTCTTCCCTTTGGATCAAAGGTGCCTTAGAATAATTTCTATTTTTGTGATCCAACTCACCCCTTTCTAACCCCAACTTGGCAAAATGTAAAACTAAGGGAAGGTGGGTTGGGTATTAGGTTGGATCACGGGGATACCCCTGAATCAACAAAAAAATGGAGAGATGTCCATTTTTTATTATCTTTGAAAGGGGTTTGGATTGGAATATTTTGATTAATTGGAGGCCAATTTACAAAAAAAATCCAAGGGACTAGTCTCGCCCTAGCATGACACCCTTTCCTGACCTCAACTTGGAAAAATGTAAGACCAAGGTAAGGCGGGTTGGGCGTTGAGTTGGATTGTGAGGATACCCCTAAGTTAAAAAAATGAAAGAGAAGTTCAAACCTTGTTATCCTCTTTGATTGTTGCATACATCCCCAAGGGACTAGTCTTGCCCCAACGTGACACCCCTTCCCAACCCCAACTTGGAAAAATATAAAACTAAGGTACAAGGAAAGTTGGATGTTGGGTTGGGTTGTAAGGATACCCTAAGTCAATAAAAAGAGAGAGAGAGAGAAGTTCATACCTTTTAATCATCTTTGAAAGGGGTTTGGATTGGATATTTTGATTAATTGAATGCCAATTCGCAAAAAAAAAAAATGTGATTTTAGTGTACCGTTTGATTGATACACCAACAATCCATTCATATTAAGTAACTATAAAATCCCCATTTCGAGAACAATAATTTTCTTTTAATTTGCAACAACTACCAATGTAACCTACTTAACAAATATTCCAACTAGATTAGATGTGCTAATCTCAAAAGTTCTTCATTCATCCTTGTGACAACAAGTCAGCACTACTTATATGCTTACATTCAAACCTGTGGTAAGGTCCCAAGGACAAGTTCTTTCCTAGACCTACAACCTAAGCCTCGAGGGTTTGTGATGACCTTGCCTACATATCCCCTCATGGGAATCAAAGGCTTCATAGTTCACCCCACAATGTTAGAGGGAGTTCATTCTCCCCTCTTGAATGAAATATTTGATCTCTTTTTTAACCCATAACTATTAATTAAGTACATGTAACCTATCAAGTTAGCTAATTATAATATAATTTAATAGCATTGATAATAACTTCCCATCAAGTTTTGGATCCATACGGAACATAACCAAACATTAGTGTACAAATATTTACAATATTTACAAGGTAGCATTCATGCCTTAATTCAAAAAATAATACACATTGACTGCCATGAGCTTTCCTCCACATACACAAGCTAACTAGTTCATACACATCACACATACAACAATGCTTGTGATCATACACAAATCACAAGTACAATGGTGATTACCCATATGTACATCACAAGTATAGCAATGATTGTCTAATACACATATCACATTTACAATAGTGACTTGATCCAACATATATATCACAAATACACAGTGGCAAGCTCTAACATACATTACATATACATAGTGACGAGCTCCACCGTACATCACAAATACATAATAACAAGTTTTAACATATATCACAAATACATAATGACAAGCTCTAACATACATCATATGCATAGTGGCAAGGTCCAATATACATCATATACATATAGTGATGTGATCCAACATACATCACATATGCAATGACAAGGTCCAATGTATACATCACATACACATAATGATGAGCTCCAACATACATCACATCCACAATGGTTAATTAACATCTCACAATGGCTTATTAACACATCATAATGGCTAACACATATCCATAATGCATCCCATATAGGTAGAATATCAGTGCACTACACACTACACCATGGGTCCTATCATTTCCTCTCATCTTCAACACCATTGAGCAAATGGGAGGAGGATTTGGTGCATCCCATACTACACTGCAGGTCCATCCTCAACCTGGTGCAGGGCACCATAACTTTTAATATGAAAATATTGCAAATGTTGGGTTATTGTTTAGTTTTGTGTCTTTTTTATGTAATAAAGTCTTTAATACCATGAATAAGGTCATTGAATGTTAGTTAGGTCATTGGGAGTCAATTTTGGTTAATATTGTGAAAATCAGAAGAAAAAAAGTTGTTAAAATTTGTTATGCAACTTTGCATTTTTTACATTTGGAGGAAGTTGAATAGTAAGGAGTTAAAAAGGTAGTTGTAGTAGGTTGGTTTTGGTTGGAAAAGTATAAATACATCATGTAATGGTTGAACCAAAGTTCTGGTGGTGATTTTTGGAAAGTTGTTTGATTTTTTTAGGCCATTGAATTAGAAAAGTTGTTGAATTGTGATTGTTTAGACACCTTCTACCCTGCTCTGCACCACAACCCCATAAGGCTAGGCATATAGTTTGACAACTGCCCAAGGGATTCAGTGCATCCCATACTACTTTGCAAGTATGTCCACCATCTGAAAGCTTTCCCCAAGTAGTGAACCTATCATAACTTTATGTATTATAAATTCATCACTTATAGGCCATCGAAGAAAATTATGTCCACCTAGGAAGAAGTAGCTCCCAACAGATACCGTCTTGTGACCTTAGTGATATTTTCAACTATCTTCTTCACAATCATAGCTAACATTGGCATCAATCACTTTTGTGCCCTCGGTGATAGCCAGTAAACCCCCTCGATTCAACAGTTAACCTCAGATTATGGTTACCCACATGGATGGGTCCCTACCTATACAACTGTTATAGTATCATAATCATAACCACAGTAGCCCATAGCAACCTTCATCTCTATGAACCAGGTGAATGACGGCTAGTCCCTAGCAGTAGCCTAGACATTGGTCATTGGCACAGTTCAATGGTTTTCTGTCACTGCTTAAATATCCTAGAGGTTCACTCTTGGGTGGGTCATACATAACATGAATCACAATGGAAATCAACAGATACACGGGCCTATACATAGAGACCTCTAGATATGGAGTCATTTTTTATACATACAAGTTACATGGAACTGACATGAGATGGACTTTACATATATTCAAATACCAATTATAAATTTTTTAAATCCATTGTTTCATTCAAATTAGTATTTAGAAGCACATTATGTATTAAATATAGGCTATTAAATTCCATTAATTTGATCTACCCGTTTGGTACCCATTCAATCTCAAACCCAAGCTTATAGAGGAAGATAGATTAAACCATATAGGAATAACCCCAACCCCAGAGTTATCCCCATGAACCCTCCCCTTAAGGACTTGAGGTCACAGGGACATCCTTTGCCCAAGGACTGCCTATGTACTCACTTCCAAATGGATCAAAGTCACACGTAGTTCTCCTCACAAGGTCTCTCAAGGATACTTAAGCACTGATTCCCAATTTAGCAAACCTATACGACAACACTTCCATACAAGTATGTAAAAATTGAACCTCATTGCTATTATTATTCATAATACAACAACTATGCAAGCCCTCAAAATTATAATTGGGTTAACAACTACCATGAGCCTGAATGGTAAACTACCTTTACCAAAAACCTTAGTAGTTAGGGTTCACAAGCCCATTCACTAAGACACGAAATTTCCACCCACTAGGAAATTAGTGTTAAGTTACTTTACCATTGATAAAAAAAAAAATTAGAATTTTTCCTTGTTAATCTGAAAGGTCTCACATGATACCCTAGAGTATTCCATCCTATTTGAGTGTCGATTACGAATAAATGAGTTGCCACCTCCCAAACTAGTTTAATTGCTTAGCGATATAATATTCAAACTTTGGTAATTTGTTTCACTCTTATAGAGTAACAAGGTGTTACTAGATTTATTTGAAATGAACCATTATGATTATCCTTAAGATCATCATATGAATATGTACACCCAATAATATTAAGATCATCACTAGGAAGGGAACATGCAAACAAGGGTCGGGGGACAATATGTCCCCCACTTAAAATTTCTACTTTCTATGTTGGTATTTTAAGTAAAAAGAGAGGAAGAGGGGATCCTTGGAAAGAATGCACACCTCCAAAAACTATTTATTCTTTCCCCCCAATCATAGAGACAAAGACAACTACCAAGAACTATCATGTTGTTTCCAAGAGAAATGGTTGCACCTAAAATTGTACCACCATGAATGGTAATGATCAAGACACATAAAGCTACTAATGCCACATAGTGATGAGCAACATGATATGGTGAAAATCATTATTAGTTAGAGGAAATAGGTGCATCAACACAAGGAAGAGCACCACAATCCTTAAGATGTTGAATTTTATTACTCAAATCCTTATATTCATTGGTTGAATGACTATGCACTTGATGATATGCACAAAATGAGCTTTCATTGTAGAATTTATTTCATGTTCTTGGAGGGAGAGATATCAAGTAGGCTTGGAGAAGTCTCGACAAGGTACCCTCTTGATCAATAGTAGAATATGTTCCTTTCTTTTGTGACAGAGATACTCTGTGCTTACTACAAGGTGTCATACATAAGACTCTCTAGACTGTAAAATTTTGTACTCTCCCTTAAAAGAGGGTGTAAAATTGAATGAACCCCAATCATCACTAAGACATATGTTTGAAGATGAAGCAATATTTTTCCTAGGAGTGTTTTACATGATGACATTGATATTAAGCGTAGGTTTCTTTGATTCTTTTGTTTCTTTTGAAGGACAATAACCAAGACTACTAGTTTTTTCTTGTGTTTAAGGCTCTATAGGGACACAGATACCTTGTTATGTGGCACCACATCATTTTCCATTATATCCAAGTTGTCTCAAAATTTTGTAGCCCCTTCCATAAATTTATTTCATTTCTTTTGAAGAAGGTGGTTTCTCATTATCACACTCATCATATGTAGATGTATGGTTCTTGTTTTCCTCTTCTTTGGTAAAATTTATGGACTCACACACTTTTGACGACTCAAATTGTGTTGATATTATGGCATATTCTTTCTCTTTCCATAATTTGTGTGTAATCTTGTATTCTCCCATAAATGTAGGTGTAAAATCTAAGGAACCTCAATCATCTTCTGACAACATTTTCATGGGTAAAAGACACTTATCCTTATCCTCAACTTGTAATGTTTTCACTTTTGTAGTTGATCTCAATGTTGTAAGAGGATTTAGCATTCCTATTTTAGTTTGCAAACAATAGTGATATGAATTTGGGTTAGCTTTATATGAATTTTGTGACATATTTTTCTAGTTTTAGGTGCCCTAATGCAAGTTTTGAATAATGGAAAATAGTGAAAAAAGTGACAACTTTTTGAATGCAAATTGAATTGAAATTTTGATCTAAATGACTGAAAGACACTCTTGATGTAATTACAATGCAAGATGGATGCAAAATTTCTATTTTTTTATGAATTTAAATGATGAAAATGTGCAAAACTAAACCCTAAATGTAATGCAAAGCACACTAATGCAATTTTGAAACCCTAAATGAGATACAATGCAAACTACTGCAAAACCTAGATCTAGGATTTTAGGAATCTCCAAATCAAAAAATATGTTGTACAATATCAGGTTCACCAAAATGAAACTAAGAAAAAAGGGGGGGAATGAAATAGGATATCTAAGAATGAAGGACCTATTCCAAAAAAAAAGGGGGTGTCCACCTAATCAAAAATCCACCTTTTCCATGTTCACTAGGAAGAGGAATAGTGCCACAAATTATTAGAATTGACTTGCAACCCTCAAGGTGAGTCAACCCTAGGTTTGGACACTATGCTACCTTAACTTCCTTAAGATGGAAATGACTGAACAACATTTTTGCGAGAAGAATAAAATTGCATTAACAATCAAAAATATCAAATATAACACTTGCAACATGAATTATTATGATAATAGTGATGGAAACAACCTTTAACCAAAAGATTTGAGAAGGTTAAGATGGTAGGTACCCGGCTCCAAAATGGGTTTCAAGATCAGTAGAAGGACATATTCACCCAAGGGTGAATGGGTCTTTGTACATGGATCTAAAAATTATTTTGTAGTTCTCAGATCTTGGATCTAAGCTTCTTATTCCCCCAAGTTTGACTATCAAACATCTAAAAATAAAACCTGTAGATGAGTTTATGTGTCTTGACAAGTTTGACAACTTTGCAAAATTGCACTTTTGATCCAATTTCAATCTTTCTTCACCTGCAAATTTGCAAACACAAAGAGAGGATATTTTTTTGTGGATAAGGGTTTGCCTTTGTCAAACCCTAGTTTGGTAATTAAACCTTGATAATGAAATAATGGCAAAAGGGAAGGAATTGATGAATGAACATATATTGTTACACCTCGCCAAAACCCTTTAATGGTTTCCCTTAGAGTACTGAAGTCTAACACATCAATCCAAGGATTGGATCTTACATGAAATGTCTTGATTGGATGCTTGATTTTATACTTGATTTGATACTTGAATGCTTGCTTTAATGCTTGCTTGAAACTTGAAACTTACATCACAAAGTTAGCTCAAAAACATGCATGAACACACATAGATCTTGACATCATGATAGGATCTTGAATGTTGCAATAATTGACTAATAAATCTGCTCTCTAATGCTCTTGACAATAATTTTTTCTCTTGTGAAATTTGTATTAATGTTTCTTAGTTTGAATTGATAAAATAACCTTGTATTTATAGGTGATTCCTTAATTACCTAACAATTAAACACCACAAGATGACTTGTGCAAATTAAATTAAGGTCATTCAAATTTCGCCAAAAATATATTAAAAAAAGGGATCCAAGACTTAAGGAGGGCCCATTCACCCTTGGGTGAATGGGTCCTAGGCCCTAAACCTAGGACACATTTTCCAAGATGTGTAATTAAGTGTAGGAATTGATTAAATGTGGGTTCCCCTTTCAGGAAACAAAATTAATTAAGGAAAACATAGTGTGAAAATGTAAATGTGTACATTTTTCCACACTAAAAAAATAATGAAAGAAAAAATATCATTTGGAGCATTAATAAAGAAGGGGAAAACATGACTAGACATGAGGGTTTGGAGTGACCATTTTGTTCTTGATTTTGGGCATGAGAAGAAGATGCATTATTACGAATTTGGATTATAGTAAGTGTGGCATAGAAATGAGAAGAAATATACCTCCTCAACTCTCCATTTTCACTCTTTCTTTCCTTTGTGCTTAACTAAAAGATATGTGGTTAAATTTGATGTAATTATACATTTCTTTGGGTTTATTTCATTACATTATTTCATGCCCACCTTAAGTGGTTGCAATTAATTTCAAATCATAGGTAATATTTTTTATAAGGATTATTTATTTAATTCACAATAAATTCAACAATCCTTGTTGTGTATATTTGAAAAATTTACATTTTATGTAAAAACTATGGAATTTTTTTCCCAAAATTTGGATATGATTAGAAAGGAGTGATTTGGAATGCTATTTCTATGTACATGTTTGATTGGTGTGATCCTCTTAATCTTACATCAAAGTGTTATTTTTGATAATTAGTGTTTACACATGGATGGTGTTAATAGGACCCCTCATGCATATCTATGTTCCATTCCATGTATCACACATGTGTATGAATTAGTTTATGAATATACATCCCATGTGTATGACTTTCTTGAAAAGACCTTAGGTGGTTGAGTGAATAGTATGTGTGTACATTAGTTGATGGTTTCATACCTCCTTTATTGGATATTTTTGATTAATCATTTCATACTTATGAGCTTGGTTTACAATACTAAAGTTGTGCATGTGATACCATGTTTCTTGATTGGTGTACCTCATTCAACTTTTTATGGTTCCATTATAAGATAATATGTTGATACCCCTTATGTATTCCTTAATAATATAGTAAAAATCATTGAATATGTATTTAATTATCAATATATAAGTCTTGACAATATTAGGTGAATGGATTGTTGATGTGAGTAGGGCCTCATGTGTACATGCTTGGTGACTCATGTGTCGAGGCAGTAAAATTGTGTATACTTGATTGAGGTTTGCTTCTCTCACATGTATGTTTATGGAATTCCACATATGTGAAGTGGACAATATACATGAGGAGATAAGGAAGTGTCTAATTAAAATGAATAATTAGTGTAAGAAGAAAGCATATTATAGAATGGTGCAGGGGCACCTTTGGGAAAATTGTGTCAATCAAAGTTGTTGATGAGTAGGATTTAGGGTGTTGAGTCATTTGGTCTTTAAATAAGGTCATATAGACTATTTAATATTGTAATGATTCATGTTTTAGTGATCATTAGGTATTTAGTAGGTCCAAGTTGCATAATATTGTTTAAAATGCAAAAGTTGTCATTTATGTAAACTTACAAAAAGTTGTAAAAGGTAAATTTAGAAGTTCAACGATCACATGGATTTGAATGGTTGTTTGAGTTAGTTTTAGTAGTTGTTTTAGGAGGTAAAAATTATTAAATATATGGAAGACTCATTGTAAGGGTTGGTTGTGAAGTTTATAGAATATTTTGATCAATAAAATCACTATTTTTTCCTTAAATTTTATAGTTTATTTCTGTACAATGATTTTGTAGAGACTTGTATAGCCTGTACAAGTCCTTCCTTGCTATTATTTGATTTTGAAGTTGTAATAGGGTTAATATACTTTCAAATAGTTCAAATTTGGTGAAGTTTCATTGAATCTTGTGAAAGTTAGAGGGATTTTGCTGAAATTTTCCTGTGTATTTCAGTCTCAAGGGTTTTGTTGTTTTAAATATCAAAATGGACCCATTCCACCTTATGTAGGAATTGTATCTTAGTGGAATGGGTATTATTTATTAGGGATGAATGCTAGGAATGTCTGAGAGTGCAAGGGAGGTCGAATGGTGAGTTGGGCATGATTCCCTAGTAGTTAAAAGTGTGTTTTTTCTTGTGAAATTGTGAGGTTTTAGTAAGCTAATGCATGAAATTGGTTAGGGAAGAATTATTTCTTGATTGAGTGTGTTTTTGAAGAGGTTTTTTAAGGTGTTTGAAGCAGTTGTAGGGCTAGAGCAATCCTAGAAATCAATTTTTCATTAAAACCCTACGTAAATGACTTAAAAGGAGGGTTTCAGGGTTTAGCATGTTGGAGACTATTTCTCCTAGTAAAAATTGTGAAATATTAGGTTTGGAATCTATAGAATTATTCCCAAGTGAGTTAAGAGGTTTAGAATAAGTTTGGTGATAGGTTTCTTTGTAAATTAGACCTAATTTGAGGTCTAGGTCAACGCTGAAAACTTGATTCAAAATAACCTGGTGAAGTTTTTTTATATGTTGTTGTGTGCCCTGATGGGTCTTTGAAAAGGTACTATTCCTGATTTGAGAGGACCTTCTCTAAAAGATATACCTGATTTTCCCAAGTTGGACTACTATAAGAAATAGTGAAGGTTTGTTGTCATAAGGTGAATTTGAAGATTTGTGACTTGGAGAGTTGTTGTTCTTGGTTGAGATTGTGTTTTTTGGTGTGTATAACTCCCCTAATTGACATCAATTGGTATCAGAGCAAATGTACTAGATCTCTGAGGAAGAATATTGAACTTTGCAAAGGAAAGAGTGTAAGGTGAAAAGACAAACAATAAAGATGCCTCCAAAAGGAAAAAAATATGACCAAAGAGTTGAGTGATTTGAAGGATAGGTATGTTAGAGATATTAGAGAACTGAAGGAAATATCGGTAGCTTTGGAAACAAACAAGAGAAGAGATGAGGTTGAAAGTGATTCAGATGATGAAGAAGAGGATGAAGATTTTGAAGTTGTAGAGGAAGAACTTGATCTAGAATATCAGAGAATGACCAAGTTGTTAAGGGAAGTCAAGAGTGACAAGCATAAGGTAAAGATTGATGTTCAAGAGTTTGGTGGGAACGTGAATTAAGAAAAGCTATTAGATTGGATAACCTCTTTGGATAACTACTTTGAGTGTGAAGACATCCCTGAAGAACAGAGAGTCAAGATTGCTAAGACAAAATTAAAAGGTCATGCACTTTTGTGGTGGGACTGTGAGAAGTCAGAGAGAAGAAAGAGAGGCAAGTCCAAGATTTTATCATGGGACAAGATGGTAGCCAAGATGAAAGGTAAATTTCTCCCTTCTGATTATTCTATTCAAATGTTTAGGAAGTTACAAAGTCTAAGGCAAAAAGAGATGGATATAAAAGCATACACTGAAGAATTCTATAAGTTAAGTATGCACTAGTACAAAAACAACAATATATGACTAAATAAACTACTAAAAAATGCATATAAATGACTAATTTTGGTCACGTGACCATTAGTAGTTTATTGCTGGTCATTTATAACATGACCAAATTTATGACTAAACTATTTTAGTCATTTATCTAGTAATTGATTTGGTCATTGATTTAGTCATTGATTTAGTCGTTAATTTAGTCATTGATTGTTGGTAATTGGTCATTTATTTAGTCATGGTAGTGATTTATTTAGTCATATATTTAGTTATTGATTATTGTTAACTGGTCATTTATTTAGTCATGGTAGTCATTATAGTCATTTATTTAGTCATGGTTTAGTCATGTTAATCATTTATTTAGTCATTTATGAACTAATGCTTTCAGATGTGTATGCAAACTCTTATGTTTGGAGAATGCTATTACAATAACTAGTCTATGAAATTGCAAACCAAGAGAAAATTCTATTGTGATTGAATAATATAAAAATTTAAAGCTCTTATGTTATTAAAACTTCAACAAATTTGGGATTGAAACAACATTGGAAAATAATTCTCTATATATTCAAATTGTATATAAAATATGTTACAAAGAACTCTATATATAGAGTTTTGAATACAAAATCTTTTGCAGTATGCAAACTGCTGATTTATTATATTTTAAAATTGAAAAAAAACTAAAACTAAATGGTGTGAATGTATGTCTTCAGTGATGCCACTATTGCACATGAGATGGGCAGTAAATGCATCCAGTAAGGCACTGGTTTTGCATTTTCTCCTTGCTCTGTACCTATCCACAATCAAAAAATAAACATATTACTAGGTAGCATAAACAACGAATATCTTAAAAGTAGATACCCATAAGCATTAGAGTAAGTCTAATAAATAAAAATGCATAGAATTAATGATATTACAAAAGAAATGCATTTACAAAAGAATTAATATCAGAGTAATATCTTAAATATTACTAGCTTATTAGAGCAATATCTCCTTGTTATGCATTGTCCATAAACATATTACTAAATAGCTATAGACAATGAATATCTTAAATGCAGATACCCATAAGCATTAGAGTAAGTCTAACAAATAAAAATGCATAGAATTAATGATATTGCAAAAGAAATGCATTTGCAAAAAAATAAATATCAAAGTAATATCTTAAATATATTACTAGATTATCAAAGTAAGTCTAATAAATAAAAAATGCATAGAATTAGTGATATTGCAAAAGAAATAATCTCTACTTTTTCTATTTTGTATTCAATTATTGTATTATTCTTTAAATCAAATCACCACAATATCTTGAAAACTTAAATTTCATTCTAAATTTAAATTAAATTCTAATTTCTAATTTAACAATTACTAATTTAGATATAAAAGCAACCTTTCTTTTTTAGTTTTTCTTTTCTAATGAAAAAGAAAAACTAAAAAAGAAAGATTGCTTCAAAAAAGCTAAGCTAGTAATAAAATTATTTAAGAAAAACTAAAAAAATATTAGAATGTCTCTTTATAACTAAAATTCTATTGTAATAAAATTATTTAAGAAAAACTAAAAACTTAAATTTCATTCTAAATTTAAATTAAATTCTAATTTCTAATTTAACAATTACTAATTTAGATATAAAAGCAACCTTTCTTTTTTAGTTTTTCTTTTCTAATGAAAAAGAAAAACTAAAAAAGAAAGATTGCTTCAAAAAAACTAAGCTAGTAATAAAATTATTTAAGAAAAACTAAAAAAATATTAGAATGTCTCTTGATAACTAAAATTATATTGTAATAAAATTATTTAAGAAAAACTAAAAACATAAATTTCATTCATTCTAATTTCTAATTTAACAATTACTAATTTAGATATAAAAGCAACCTTTCTTTTTTAATTTTTTCTTTTCTAATGAAAAAGAAAAACTAAAAAAAAAAGATTGCTTCAAAAAAACTAAGCTAGTAATAAAATTATTTAAGAAAAACTAAAACCTTCAAAAAAACTTAAATGTATATTATCAACAATGACTGCAACCATGAATGGAAGATACACTATGAAGCCGTGAATGTGCTCGAAATAAATTATTGAAAGCATTGTGAGAATAAAATGGGTTCAAGAATACAAGCCTAGATTATTTACAAAATCTACTTCAAGAAAAAAATATGAAAATGAATGAAAATAGGCCAGAGATTTCAGGAAATGCCAAAAGTTGTGATATTAAGTGGAAAGAATCTGAAACAAAGCCCTCTATTAAAATCAAGATTTCCAATAAATATAATAATTCTCTCAGTTATGAAGGTGCTCTCTGGGAATTCAGACACACTTTGGCTGCTCCTATCCAATCTGTCATTCATCCCATTCACAATCAGACACTTGGATGAAAAGCATAAAGAAAGTTAAAGAAAGAATTTTAGGGCATGCCATTTATATAATTTTTGGAGTTTCCTTTGTGGAAATGTCAAGTATACAAAAGTTTGCTTTATTGAGTATTGGGTCTCTACCACACACCCATGAGGAAGAGAAAATGAACAGAAAGAAAAATACCCAGAATGTTATGAAGGTCATGACCATTAGAACACAAAAAGCCCTCAAAATAATGAAAATAGTAAGTTGAGAGTGCAAAGTTTTACATTTTCTACAAAAAGAAAGTAACCCATCAAGATTTGTGCAGGGAGATATAAGGGTTTTTATCATATTGCCTCTACTGAGCTTGAATCGAGCCTATTCTCATAGAATTTAAGAGATAAGAATAATGAAACTTACACAAGATTATTGTAAAGGATACGCCCTCCAAAGTCTTCAGAAATGAGCCTCAAAGACAATCCAATGGCGGTCAAACAAAGAAGAGAGATATCAACAAATGGTAAGAAAAGGAAAAACAATAGAAAATACTCAGTCGCGACCAAGTGAGCTCAATAAAATGCTTCAAAATGGAGAATACTTTTCAATTTCAAAACCAAAGACTTACCTCTACAAGATTTTTTTTTCAAGAAAATCATCAAAAACAACATAATGAGTCACCATTCACTCTCAAACCCTACCCAGGCATGGCAGTGTTGAGTTTTCTCCAAAAATACAAGTGAAAAATGAAATGAGATTAGGGCTCGGTTTCTTTTTGATTTAGGGTTTTTTCATTACCTTAGGCCGAATGGTTGATTTTTCACATTGTATTAAAGAAAATAGGTACCTTTTTATGATTTTTATTAGAAAAATCAAATACCATCACCCACTTTCCCGCTTTTTTACTTCATTTCTTTACTTCATTTGATTTTGATTTCAAAATTAAATCTATCGCTTTTAAATATATTATAATATTACATTTATATTATAATATAAATATAATATTATAATATTATATAATATAATATTATATGATTATATAATATAATATTATATGATTATATAATATTAGTATTTAATATAATATTATATAATAATATATATTATACAATATCATATCATATTATAATTTATTATTATAATATATTGTATTGTTATATAATATATTATTATTATATTATATTATAATACAATACACTCCCTCAATTCAATTTTTTTTAATTAACCACTTTAATGTCATATTGTCTAATTTTTATGTGTGACTAATTATTTAGTCATTTTATTTGTTGGACTAATTATTTAGTCATCTTTATTTGTGTTTTGAAATGAAAGATAGCCCTCAAAATGCAATTGGATTGTTTAAATCATATTTTATTAGTGAAATTGACCACAACTGCTCTTTGATACATTTGACATGCTAACACAACAGGAAAATCAAATTGGCTTCAAATCATAGTTAAAACATTAATGATTCATTAATATAACGAGTAATAAAAGTTAAAGAATGTAAATGTTAATTTTTTTTATAAAATATGTGAAGGCCTTAAGACTGCACCGAGAGCCAATGCCTTCCACACAATAGGTATTTTTGGTGCATCAAGCAACCTAGGCGGCCAAATGGCCTGCTTAGGTAGGGGTCCCATGAGGGGGGCTTAAGCTCTATGGATTATGATCAAATTCGAAAGAAAAAAGAATAGAGTAATAGTCATTTATTTAGTCATTAATTTAGTCAATTATTTAGTCATTTTTATTTGTCTGATATTAGTCATTTATTTAGTCATTTAGTTGTGATTTTACCTAATGACCAAATTAGTCACTTATAAATGACCAAATTAGTCATTTATTTTCCAAATTCTACTAGTGTTAGTCATGTGACTAAAAGTTTTAGTCACCTAACTAAAATTTTTAGTCACGTAGTCATTTATTTTCCAAATTCTACTAGTGATGAGATCTAACCATAATGATAATGAGGATGAAAAGATAGCTAGGTGCTTGGGTGGTTTGAGATTGAAAATACAAGATGAATTGCCTTTGACAAATCCAAGGAGTGTTGAAGAATGTTACCAAATGACACTAAAGGCTGAGGAAAAAGTAAAAAGAAGACAAGAAAATATCATTAGAGGTAGAGTCAATACTTCAAGGGTAAACGGTACATATTCTTCTTCAAGACAAACCAGTGAGAGAAAAGAATATGTGTACAAAAAGGAAGAACAAGTTGCAGATTTCAAAGGTGGTTATAGAGGTTCAAGAGGAAAATTTGGTGGTGGAGGAAATTCAAACACTTTTGCTGGTAGGTGCTTCAATTACAATGAATTTGGTCATCCATCCCACAAGTGCCCTAAGAAATTTGGTGCTACATCAAGTGGAGGAGAAAGGAAAGGTGAAAGAAGAGCTCAAATTGTCCAAGAAGATGAAGCTGAGAGTTCAAATTCCAATAGTATTGTTGCTACTCCTAAGATAGGTGAAAGTTTAATGATGAAAAGGAAACTCTTGAAGACATCCAAGGAGAAGGAGCTAACTTAGAGAAGAGCATTGTTTAGGACAGCTTGTAGATGCAAAAACAAGGTATGCAAGGTGATAGTAGATTTAGGATGCACTGATAATATGGTGTCTAGTAAAATGGTAGACAAATTTAAATTGGAAAGAGTACCTAGGGAAAATCCTTACAAAGTATCTTGGGTAAGTGATAATCAGTCCATTTTGGTGAATGGACAAGCTTGAGTTGAGTTTCAAATTGGTAGATATAGAGACAAGGTTGTTTGTGATATTTTTCCTATGAGTTGTTGCCATGTGTTACTTGGAAGGCCTTGGCAGTTTGACATATCTGCAATTTATGATGGGAGACAAAACACATATACAATTGAGAAATATGGAAAGACATTCACATTAACTCCTTTGGTTGAAGAGACTAATTTTAAGGTAATATTATCATGATAGGGAGGAAAGAGTTTGTAAGCATTGAGGAAGATAAGAGCATGAGGTTTGCAGCCATTTCAAGGATTGACAGTGTTGGGGAAATGGATAGAATAAATAAAGACAAGGTGTAGTCAGTTGGTATGAAGGATGCTTCCATGTTGAAGGGAAAAGAAGTTGGGTTAGTGATTCAGTCTGATACATTGAAGTACAAGGATGAAATGCTTTTGGAAAAGCAAGGAAAGTGTGATGAAATCATAGTTGGGATAGTCAAGTGTCCATTGATAGGAAAAGGGGTGAAAGGACAATCATGTAATGGTAAAATAGAGGTGTATGGTACTTTTAGGACAAAGATTAAGAGGATAGAGGTTCCTAAGTGTGATGGTGCAGATGTTTACAAGTCTGACAAAGGAAAAGTTGAAATCAAGAATAGTATTGGGCAGAGATCTAAGCATGAAGCAAAGACGGAAAGTAGAATAAGTGAGAGGGAAAATGATAAGAATGAGTTTTTAGATTTCAAGATAGGTATGATATCAACCTATGATGGTGCAAAGGATAGAGGACACACACCTAATCAGTATGTGAAGATGGAGCATGATCTAAGTGATGACAATAGCAAGAATGACAAGTACAATATGAATCAAGGTGTACCTAATGGAAGAATGCAAGAAGTTCAGATGCATGGACTGATCAGTGGTATACAAGTTGCAACGTTATTTCCAAGAGACTTGGAAAAATTTCAAGCTAGGATGTATGGTGCAGGGGCACCTTTGGGAAAATTGTGTCAATCAAAGTTGTTGATGAGTAGGCTTTAGGGTGTTGAGTCATTTTGTATTTAAATAAGGTCATCTAGACCATTTAATATTGTAATGAGTCATTTTTGAGTGGTCATTAGGTATTTAGTAGGTCCAAGTTGCATAATATTGCTTAAAATACAAAAGTTGTCATTTATGTAAACTTGCAAAAAGTTGTAAAAGGAAAATTTAGAAGTTCAACGGTCACATGGATTTGAATGGTCATTTGAGTTAGTTTTAGTAGTTGTTTTAGGAGGAAAAAATTATAAAAGAGATGGAATACTTGTTGTAAGGGTTGGTTGTGAAGTTTATAGAAGATTTTGATCAACAAAATCACTATTTTTTCCTTAAATTCTATAGTTTCTTTCTGTACAATGATTTTACAGAGATTTGTATAGCCCATACAGGTCCTTCCTTGCTATTATTTGATTTGGAAGTTGTAATAGGGTTAATCTACTTTCAAATAGTTCAAATTTGGTGATGTTTCATTGAATCTTGTGAAAGTTAGAGGGATTTTGCTGAAATTTGCCTATGTATTTCAGTCTCAAGGGTTTTGTTGTTTTAAATATCAAAATGGACCCATTTCACCTTCTGTAGGCATTGTATCTTAGTGGAATCAGTATTATTTATTAAGGATGAATGCTAGGAAGGTCTAAGAATGCAAGGGAGGTCGAATGGTGAGTTGAGCATGATGCCCTAGTAGTGAAAAGTGTGTTTTTTCTTGTGAAATTGTGAGGTTTTAGTAAGCTAATGCATGAAATTGGTTAGGGAAGAATTATTTCTTGATTGAGTGTGTTTTTGAAGAGGTTTTTTAAGGTGTTTGAAGTGGTTGTAGGGCTAGAGAAAGCCTAGAAGTTAATTTTTCATTAAAACCCTGAGTAAATGACTTAAAAGGAGGGTTTCAGGGTTTAGCATGTTGGAGACCGGTTCTCCTAATGAAAATTGTGAAATATTAGGTTTTGTAATCTATAGAATGCTTCCCAAGTGAGTTCAGTGGTTTAGAATAAGTTTGGTGATAGGTTTCTTTGTAAATTAGACCTAATTTGAGGTCTAGGTCAACATTGAAAACTTGATTTGAGAAAGTTGTTTCAAAATAACCTGGTGAAGTTTTGTGATATGTTGTGTGCCCTGATGGGTCTTTGAAAAGATATTGGTCGTGACCTAAGAGGACCTTATCTAAAAGATATACCCAATTTTCCCAAGTTGGGCTACTACAAGAAATAGTGAAGGTTTGTTGTCATAAGGTGAATTTGAAGATTTGTGACTTGGAGAGTTGTTGTTCTTGGTTGATATTGTGTTGTTTGGTGTGTATACCTCCCTTGATTTACATCATAGAAGAAGATTCAAATGATTCAATGTTGGAGAAGAGGTTATGATCTACCTTAGGAAGGAAAATTTCCCTATAGTAACACATAACAAACTAAATATGAAGAATTTTGGACCTTGCAAGATTTTGAAGAAGTGTGAATCAAGGAATGCATATGAAGTTGATTTTCCAAGTGGGATTAATATTTCACCTATATTCAATATTATTGATTTGTCAAAGTATCATGACGAAAATATAGAAGATGGATACGTAGAAGGGTAATGGCATATCCCAACACCTATTTCAAAGAGGGAATAAATTGAAGATATCTTAGATATCCATGTGGGAAGGAGCACAAGAAACAAATAGTATGAAGAATACTTAGTCAAATGAAAAATAAGACATGTTGAAGATTTTTTATAGTTATCCAAAGCAAAGGTTGATCATATTGGTCTTCCTCAACCACTAGAAAAGTGATTTAAGTCACTTCTCAAACTACACTAGGTGTTTGATGTAGGAGCATCTAGAGGTGTAAGGACAATCTTGAATCATCATATTGGTTTTGAAAATACTCATGAAGCTTATTTCCTCTAAAGTGTCATGTATAATGGTCTAGAACATCAAAATTTTCCAAAAGGGTTAAAAATATAACAAGGCTTCTATTTTTAGAAAGTTTGCATTTGTGAATATATGGAGTTGAAATTTTATCCAAAGTTCTAAAATTACAAAATGAAAATTGTAGGTGATTTTCAAGCTAAATTCATGTCTAGATGTTAGTTATTAATAATTCAAGTTTCTAAAAGTCCCAAAAAATCTTTTAAATTGAGTTTGGGGATTTAAATGATGGAAATAGGCCCTAAAATCTAAGAAAAATGAATTGAATAAATTTCAAGAGCATAAAGTACTCTAACCTCCCAATTTAAAAAAATGGGTCGCTCAATCGATTATTCGAATAAAAAAAAGTTACTCTTGAAATTTGTGTTAATTTTGGAAGTTACGAGTTACACTTTCCTATGCATGCAAGGATGGACCCTAGTGCATTGATAGCTTATCTTTGGCAATTCTAAGACTGTGGAAGATAGTAGGGAGGTGATCGATTGTGAGAAAGGAAGAGGGAAAAATGATAGTATCATATTTGAAGCTCCATAAGAGGTAGAAGACTCTAAGAAGAGAGGTATGTAAGTTATAATGAGTTGCAAGTTGTTGAGGATTTAATCCTTTATTTTGATTAAAATTTCTTATTTGTAATAAAATATTATTTGAATCATTAAATCCCTATGTTTGAATTTGTTAAATATTCATAGTAGGTATACTCTATGAGATAACCCTCATTATAATCATATAAATTTAAATTTTTTGTGTAAGAATAATAAAGACAATAATGACATTACTTCCCTTAATATAATTTAGTACTCTTTGAAAGGAACCTTAGTTGCAAAAATACTTCCTACATTAATCTTAGAGAGGTTAAAGTATATAAAATATGATCTAAAACATTCCATGAAAGAATATAAACACAAAAATCATACAACTATAATACAATAACATATGTGGGGAAAACTCTTTTAGGAGAAAAATTTCACTAAGAAGTTTGCATTAAGTAATGAGAAGAAATATAAGATGCCTCGAAAAAGAAACCATAGTGTAGTATAAATGTTGTAGTGACCAAAAAAAAAGATTCATGCCTCTATAGAAATAGATTAATGTTATCCAAGAGGAGCTAAGAAGAAGGTTTGAATAGAGAAGGATAAATGAAAGCAAAGATGAAGATGATGTAGCCCATGATGATGCAAAAATTGAAGAAGAACTTGATTAAGTAAAAATGGTGAAGGCCATAAAAAAATTTGGAAAAAGGCCAAAGATAGATATCTCTACATATTTTGGTAGTCTCAATCTCAAAGAATTGATAGACTAGTTCAATGATATGGAAGAATATTTTGAATATGGAGAAAAAAAATGATCTTGAGAGGGTTGAGTTTTCCAAGAACAATCTCAAAGGTCATTTTGAAATTTGGAAAAAAGAGGTTCAATTAGAGAGAAATCGAAGAGGAAAAGATATCACCAAGTGGGATATAATGGTGGATAATTTGAAGATACAATTTATTCTTGTGGATTATGAGTTGGAAATCCTAAAAAAATGTAAATTCTAAGGAAAATGAACAAGACAGTCACATAATACACTGCATTTTTTTTACAAATCATCAGAGTAGGTCATGTAGAGGCTAATAAAGAAAAGCTAGCGAGACATATTAATGGATTGAAACATAATGTCCAAGAAGAATTAAGCTTGGTTATATTGACAACTATTGAAGATGCATATCAATTTGCAATGAAGGTAGAAGAAAATTTGAATAAAATATTTCAGAGCAAGCAAAGAGAAAGAGATCATGGAGGAAGAATTGGTGGAAGATCTTATGGAGGTTGTGGACAACAAGATGAGAAAAATAAAAATGAAGATGCAAGCACCAATCAAAATAATATAGGTGAACATGAATATTTCTCTTGGAACAAGATGGTGGGTACTAGAGAGGAAGAGGAAGATGAATATTTGGAAGAGGACCTATAAAAGGAGGATTTAAAGGAACCTATATAAGATGTGGTGAAGAAGGATATAAAACGCATTACTTTCAATAAAATCAAGGAGGAACAAATAGAAGACTAGAGATTAATGTTAGAGTTTCCCATGTAAATGAGGTGACTAGATCTAAACATTCAAAAGAAGCTAAAAGAGGAGAAATCCTTATCATCACAAGAGCTTTGTTGAAGGAAGAAGGAAAAGAAGAACCAACCCAAATAAATAGTTTTCTCAAAGAAAAGTGTAAATCACAAGGTAAATTTTATAATTTAATCATTGATTTAATGGAAGTACAAATATTTAGTTTATGATTAAATGATTATAAAATTGAATTTAAAAATAATAGAGAATTTACATCCATATAGGATTGATTGGTTGCAAAACAAGCATAAAGATTTGGTTAATGAATAGTGTTTGGTAAAGTTTAAGATTGGAGGTTATCATGATGGAGTGTTATGTGACATTATGCCAATATCACTTGTTATTGGGAAATTCATGGTAGTATGATAGGTGTTCCATCCATAATGGTTGTGCTAACACCCCACTCTTTGTCAAAATATGGAGTGAGGCATAATTTAAGATATGTGAGAGAAGTAGAAGAAAAGGTATATAAGAATGTTATAATTTGTTTGGTAGATGATTGAATTTTTTTGGATGGAATGAAGTACGAACATAGTGTTTTTCCTTAACTTCTAAAATTAGCAAAGACAAAGGAGAAGATGTACCTATACAAATTTTGAATTTGTTTGACGAATTCCAAAATATAGTTCAAACAATGTACTTGAAGGTTTGCTACTAATGATAAGCATAAGTCATCACATGGACTTGATATTAGGAGCTAGTTTGTCTAACAAGGTAGGACATAGAATGACCCCAATAGAAAATAAAGAGTTGAATAAACAAGTTCAAGAATTATTGAGAAAGGGAATAATCAAAGAGAGTTCAAGTCCATGTGTAGTACTTGCAATACTAGCACCCACTAATGATGGAGAATGAAGGATGTGTGTTGGATTAATTAGGATAATCACTTGATGAATAATAATTATTAGATCTCTTATTACTTTAATTACTTAAGCTAAACTTAGGAGTGTTTTTTTATTATTAGATTGGGCTATTTATAGGTTAAGTTGTCTCATTACATGAGATTAGAACACTTGTCACAATCTAATCAAATCCTCATCTAAGGTTTGCACTTTTTCTTTTATAAGCATTCATTATTGTATTTTGTAATAATCCAAGTATTCATTCAATACAACTACAAGTTAATCTCAATATTATATGCTTGTGTGGATCAATCCCTTTCTCTCTTGGTTGCATAGCAAATCAATTGCTTTGATCTCTTGTATGTGATAGGCATTTTGGCTGCAAGTGATTCCTAAGAGTTGTGGGGTTACCATCAACTCCAACATGGTAACAAAGCACCAAATTTGTGACTTCCTATCCAAATTTTGATAAATATTCCTCTCAAGATAAAAATCAGCTCATCCTAGAGTGAAATGAAATCACCGTTGAGTCCAAAATGACCAAAAATCTATTGTCTGGCATTTCATCAAATTTAAAAAAGTAAAAAAAAACATATTTTTTGCACCAGAGGCCTCTATACGAAAATCCATATAGATTTGTATGACCCTTATTACAATTAATACACATAGCTATGTAGGTACTATTTGGTTTTAAATTTTGTCTTTCAATTTCTTTTTAGAAAAATCAAATTAAAAATATAGTTTTTTATCAAATCAAAAAATAAATCAAAGGTTTCAAGAAAAAAATTAAAAATTAAAAAAAAACCAAGAAAAGACACTTTGCACACCATGTAGGTGTACTGGAACATGGGTGTACTATAGAGTAGGTCCCACCTCACCTCCTTCATGCGGCCAGCCAATCATAATGACTCTCCAACAAATTCAACCATTAGAACTAAAGCGAAATATTTTGCCATATTATGTCAACCAAAACAAAGTTGGCAAGCCACCAACCCTCCAACAAAGTTCTCCAACAACTAAAACCCAGCGACACTACTTGTTCCCTATGGTGGAAATATCTTTGTTGCATATTTTTTCTAGAAACTCCCACACCACTAAATATTTTGAGAGAACAAAGTAGATTTTGGGGATGGGAAAAATTATCAGAACTTGCATAATTTTCTATGTGAGGGAATATTCTCTACATATTCTATTTGTTTTTTATAAAGGTAAAAACAGAGTTTTGAAGGGACCTAAAACCCTTTACAAAAAAGAAAAAGTGTGTAGAAAAGACAGCCTGCAGCCAACCAAAAACCAACTCCTAAACAAAACCATTCAAGATTTACATTTAACACTATTCTTGTGGAAGTGGAGAGTCATGTAAAAAGAAGGCCTAGATGTTTTTGCTTTCTTTCCCTTTACAGTAATCCATCCTTCCTCCACTTGCATTGCCTTATCAAGCCAAGCCAACTCTCTATTATCCTGAAGATGAATGCCTGCAACCATAGTCTTAGAGGTTTCATCATTATTCCTTTGTGCAGGCAAAGACTTATCTGAAGAGCCACTAGACATGGAAGTCGTGGCGCTAACACCAGGACTGGCAACCTGAGACCAAGTCACTTGCTCAATAGGGGAAGCCATAGTTGCCCCGTCATTTGGGACATTTAGAGAGGATGTCCCGAAACCTTGCGATTCAAAAGCAACCACCTTAGAAAAACTCCTATGTTGATCATATTTCTTCTCAACTATATAATGTTGTTGTGAAGCACCATTCCACCAAGTAGCCTTCTTAGCTTTTTTCTCAAATCTGCATTGTGCCTGGTAGCATGTCCTATTTTAAAACACCTTCTATAGCGGAAGGGGATCCCTTCATAATCCAAAGATTGGATCCAAGAACCATTAGAAGATTTAAGTAAAACCTCAGCAGGCAATCCTTTTGAAACATCAATTTCAACTAGTATACGTGAAAAGGTTGAATGAAAAATGTTAGAAGATTCTTCATCCACCAACAAAAAATCCCCAAGGGCTTCACTCATATCCTCCAGAAGAGAGTCACTCCAGAGGTGGAGGGGAAGATTAGGCAACCGAACCCAAATCGAGATCTTGTTAAAAGTTTCCGAAGTAGGGTTGAAATCTGTTGATGTTAATATGATGTCATCATTTTACATGTCTCCCCCCCTCTCCAAGCCCTCATTTGGCCTAAAGGGGAATTTCATTTCTTTTCACCATAACTTGGGCATACGATGTCAAAATCAGGCAAACAAGGTATCATCAAAAAGCTAGTTCCAAACACTTTCTACTTCTTTGGAAAAGTTAGATCATTTTCTACTCCTAAGCTCATAACGTTTTCTTGTGTCTTGAATTTTCATAATTTCAGTGATGTTGGAAAGTTATTTCAAAGCTCTTCATATCCAGACATGCACTTTTTCCAAAATCTGTCTCAAGTAACTTTTTATTCATTTTTTTGCGATTTCACATTCTGCTTAATTACTTGGAAATCTTGGCATGTGGAAATGATGTATTTGCATGAGACAACTTCATTTGATCTGATTTATATGTATTCAGGTTATTAGTCTTTTATTTTATCATTTGAGGAAGTTTCATGCATTTTTATGTTCATCCTTATGTGGTCATTTGAGAAAAGGATAACAATGAGTCTTAGCATCACGATATCCTAACACATCTCAGGTGGCTTGATCCTTTTTCATATTTGTATGGATTCATACCTACACCAGACACACCAAAGAGTTATTCAACATGGGGTATTATGAATGATCATGTTGTAGGAGTTGACACTATGTGTGTTGTATCAAACATTGATTATCCCCACACACTTTGGACTAGACTTTGGGAGATAGAGGATCCTATTGCAGATGTAGATTTTATACCCTTTGATGATGAGACTTTAAAGTAGCTTTAGTATATCATAGGTCTTGCATATTTCGGTGGTTTAGATACTTATGTCCATGTTCCCACTCTTTAGATCAATACTTCATCACCATCTTTTACATTGTTCTTGATCAGGTTGGCATCACCAAATCTTTGGCCCCTATTGGATCAATGCAACAAGACATCCATCTTCCAAACACAACTACTTGGGATTTAAATTTTGTAGACATATCATCCTTGTTTTTAGTCTCTTATTGCAGATTTGGAGGATTACTTTGAGGACATTCATCTCCTCTTTGTTGGCAACCACATCATCATTGTTGGCCCATCATCTTCACCGTCTTTAGAGCTTGTTCTACGTCAACCTTCACAGGTTTCTAGATTGACATCATCTCATTCTGACATGTGAATACTTGAGTAGTTTTTAGAGGTGCACATCATTTGGATTTGGATTCTTGATTCTTTTATCTTTTGAGAATGGCTTCTCCAATCACTAGTGGATTTGTTTCTTCCAAAGGGGAGAAATGTTGTTTATATGCAGTGGATCATGTTTTGTCTTTAGGCATTCATCATTAACACATAAGCTCTTTTCCATATCCTCATTTTCTCTCTCCTATTGGGTGGAAATCTATTATACTTTTATGACAGAAGTAGTCCTTGGGGGTCACATTGAGTCCTATCCTTCTTTCACTAGTGTAGTTATTTCATTTTTCTCTTTTGGAGAGGAGTTTTTTTCCTATGTGGTTTTCTCATTTTCTTTGATTATGAGAGATTCATTTGTTTGTACATAGATACCTCATTTATGCCTTGTAGCCAAGACCCATCCATGCATCCATCATTGCATTCTTCATCAGGGTTTGAGCTTTTCCCTAAGTTGATATTAAGGGAGGTGTTAGAGTAATTAAGATAATCTCTTGATAATTAATTAATTATTAGGTACCTTATTACTTTAATAATTAAGTTAAACTTATGAGTTTTTTTTAGTATTAGATTGGGTTATTTATAGGCTAGTTTGTCTCATTACATGAGATTAGGACACTTGTCACAATCTAATCAAATCCTCATCTAGAATTTCCACTTTTTCTTTTATAATCATTGATTTTTGTATTTTGTAATAATCTAGGTATTCATTTGAAATACAATTATAGGTTAATCTCAATATTGGATGTTTGTGTGGATTGACCTTTCTCTCTTGGTTGCATAGAAAATTAGTTGCTTTAATCTTTTGTTTGTGATAGAAATTTTGGTTACAAGTGATTTCTAGGAGTTGTGGGGTTCACTATCAACTACAACAATGTGTATCGATTCTAGGACCATCAACAAAATCATAATTAAGTACAAATTCCCTTACCAAGGATGGATGATATCATGGATTGCTTGAATGGAGCAAAGTACTTCATAAAGATAGATTTATAGAGTGGGTATCACTAGATCAAGATACGAGGAGATGAATGGAAGACAACATTCAAGATAAAATAATGATTGCATGAGTGGTTGGTAATGTCATTCAGACTAACCAATGCATCAAGCACTTTCATGGGGCTCATGAACAAAGTACTCAAAGAATTTTTGAATAAGTTTGTTATTGTCTATTTCTATGACATTCTAATTTTTAGCAAAACATTGGAGAAACATTGATATGTGTTTGTAGAATTTTTGAGAGGTTGAGAGAAGAGAAATTGTTGATAAATTTAAAGAAATAAAACTTTATGAAAAAAGAGTTAGTGTATTTGGGGTTTGTAATCTCAACTGAAGGTCTTAAGATGGATCTAGAGAAAGCAAAGGCTATCATAAAATAGCATACACCAAGGAGTATTATTGAGGTAAGATCATTTCATGGATTAGCTAGTCTTTATAGAAATTTCATTAAGAATTACAAAGGTATATGTGCACCCTTAACTAAAATAGTGAGAGGATATAGAAAAATTTATATGGACTATAAGAGTGGCCAAGAGTTTTAATTTGTTGAAAAAAAAAGTTATATAACAACCTATTTTAGCACTTCTAGATTTTAACAAAGTATTTCAAGTATATTGTGATGCTAGTGGAAGTGCCATAGGAGTAGTGTTAAGTCAATAAGGAAGGCTTGTTGCATATTTTAGTAAGAAAATCAATGATGGTAGGAAAAAGTGTTCTTTTTATGATTAATAATTTTATGCTATTGTTCAAACATTGATGAAATGGAGACATTATATATTGCATAAAGAATTTATTTCATTCACTTCTCATCAAGCCTTGTAGTATTTGAATAACCAAGTCAAATTAAATGAAAGACATTTGAAATGGGTTGAATTTTTGCAAAGTTATACATTTGTGTTGAAACATTGAAGTGGGAAGTTGAATAGAGTTGCAAATGCCTTGAGTAAGAGGGAAAATATTTTGGTAGGGATGAGAATTGAAGTTGTTGGGTTTGAAGAGCTCACATATTTGTATCCAAAAGATCCAATTTTTTCATAAGCATGGAGAGCTTGCCTAGAACCTATCACCATGGATAAAACATAATGGTTGGACTATATAATCTAAAATGGCAAGTTATTTAGAAGTCAATTATGCATTCCAAGAAGTTCCATGAGAGATAACTTGACAAAAGAAAAGTACAATGGAGAATTAGCAAGACATTTTGGAAGAGCCAAAATAATTACCTAAGTAAACAAGATTTAGTATTGGCCATAGTTGTATTAGGATGTGAAAAAGTTTGTACAAAGTTGTAGAGTATGTTAAATGGCTAAGAGAAAAGGCCAAAATATTAGTCTATATCAAACTTTACATGTACCACGAAGACCATGGAAAGACATTAGTAGGGATTTTGTATTCATTTTACCAAAGAATTAGAGAGGTCATGATTTCACTTTTGTGGTGGTTGATAGATTTTCCAAGATGATACATTTCATCTTACTAGAAAACAAAATATAGTTCATATTGCAAATATATTTTTCAATAAAGTGATTAGACTTTATAGCCTACCCAAGAGCATATTTTTTGATAGATACAAAATTTGTTGGATATTTTAGGAGGAAATAGTGGAAAAAGTTGATAACTTTGAAATTTAGTTCTACACATCATCCACCAACTAATGGTCAAATAAAAGTGGTAGTCAAAAGTTTAGGAAACCTTTGAAGATGTTTGGTAGGAGAAAAGCCAAAGGGATGGGACTTGATTTTTCCATAGGAAAAATTTACATACAACTTAGTTAATAGGAGAACACAAAAATCACCATTCCATATTGGATATAAAAGTAGTCCTAGAAATGTTTTAGAACTGAGGAATTGATTGATAAGGAGAAGAAAAGTGTGTGTATAATATTTTGTGTAACATGTGAAGGATCTTCATGAGGAAGTAAAGAAGCATTTCATTAAAATGAATAATCAAAATAAGGAGAAAGCATATCAAAGAAGATTCAAAGAATTCAAAGTTGGAAAAGAGGTTATGGTCCACCTTAGGAAAGAAATGTTCCCTAGAAGAACATATATAATAAACTAAAGAAGAAGAAATTTGGGCCTTGTAAGATTTTGAAAAACATGAATCAAGGAACACTTGTGAAGTGGAGCTGCCAAGTGGGATCAATATTTCCTTTATATTCAATATTGATTTACCAAAGTATCATGACTTTAGCAAATAAAGATGGACAAGACATAAGCTAGCATTTATTTCAAAGAGGGAAGAAATTGAGGAGATCTTAGATAGCCATGTGGGAAGGAGTGCAATAAACAAATAGTATGAAGAATACTTGGTCAAATGGAAAGGAAAACCTATTGAAGATTTGTCAAGGTTATCCAAATTAGAGGTTGACTATATTGGTTTTCCTCAACCATTGAAAATGTGATAAGGTCACTTCTCAAACTACCTTGGGTGTTTGATGCAAAAGCATCTAGAGGTTTAACAACAATCTTGCATCATCTAGGAAAATAGTTTCTTTTTAGTTTTGTAAATACCCACAAAACTTATTTCCTCTAAAAAATCTTGTAGAATGGTCTAGAACATAAAAAGTTTCAAAAAGGGCTAAAAATAATAGGGCCTCTATTTTTATAAAGTTTGCATTTGTGTATGTATGTACCTAAAACTTTATCGAAAGCTCCAAAATGGCAAAATGAACATTGTGGGTGAACTTCAAGCCAAATTCAAGTCTAGATGTCAAGTTATTAACAATTCAAGTTTTGAAAATCTTGAACAAAAAATTAAATTAAGCTTTGAGGCTTTAAATAATGGAATGAGGTCCCACAATTTGGGAAAATTGAATGAGTTAAATTTCAAGGGTGTAGAGCACTCTAAGCTCTTTAGTTTATAAAATAAGCAAGCTCAATTAGGTGCCCACATCAAAAGTTATGACTCCCAAAAGTTGTGCTATTTTGGGAATTGTGAGTTACACTTTCTTACGGATGGCCAAGTGCATTGATGGTTAATTTGGTAATTCCAAGATACAGGAAGATAGCAAGGTAGAGATAGTTCATGAGCAAGGAGAAGGGTAAAACAAACAATATCAAATTTGAAGCTCCAAAAGAGGAAGAAAACTCTAGAAAGGAGAGGATTCTATTGTTGAGGATTTAATCCTCTATTTTATTTCATATTTTTTGTTTGTAATAAGAGATTATTTGAATAATTGAATCCGTATATTTGAATACATTAAATCTATGTAGTAAGTGTGTTATGAGAGGTAAACCTCATCATAATCATTTAAATTTACATTTTTGTGTGGGAATAATAAAGACAATAATAACATAATTTCCCTTAATAATATACCTTAGTATTCTTTGAAAGGAAGCTTAGATGCAAAAATACTTCCTACATTAATCTAGGAGAGGAGAATGCAGAAGTATGATCTAAAACATTTCATTAAAAAATATTAACACAAAAACCATACAACTATAGTATGATAATTTATGTGAGAAAAACACTTTTAGGAGAAAAAAATCACACTCCAAAATATGAATCAATTGTATTATTAGCAACAAATGTTACAATACAATATCCAAGCACATGCCCTTGCAAGAGAATCACCATGTAAATCTAGAGCGATTTTGGTAGCATAATAGTACTTATAAGTTCACTCTACATAGTCCATCATGAGCACCAAATAAATGCATAAATCACAAATAAAATATTATCTAATGAATTTGTAAACCATATACCAATATACAAGAGGTATGGCACCCAAACACTCATGTCCCAAGTTCCAAAACCATAGACTAAGATGGGTATCCAACTATGTCTAGAAGATTCTCTTATGGTTTTTCATAGTTGCAATAACTGGTCATAGTTGAACACCCAAATTAAGTGCCTCAATTTGTCTCCATTATCTCTACAAAGATGTTTTATAACATATGTCATAAATTGTCATATATTGCTCACCAAAATATAATGTAACCTCTCCCTTACATGATCTTACACATCATAGAATCCATCATTAATAATTCTCACATCTTACAATCCTATAAAATGCTCTTACACATCATAACAACATTAGATTGATGTAATACAAAGTATAGAGAAATAATGCATAGTAATATTTAATCATAAATGCAAAGAAAAATAAAAAACAAAATTTCACCACAAAAGTAACCAATTCCTTCTTATTCCTCTACTTTCCCTCAAATACAAAGGATCTCCAATTTTTTAATACAATTACCAGTCCATCACATTCTAAAATGTAAATCCTAATAAATTCTCTCACCAAAAATAGATAAAAGAAAACATCCTAAAATAAATAAAAATTTAATTTTGAAAAAAATACTTAGTAATTTGGCATTGAAGTACAAATAGACTTCAAAAAATTATCTCATAAGACTTAAATAAATGAATCATGCAACCCAAGCTCACACTTAAACACTAAATTATTAAATGTGGAAATATCTTTAAAAAAAATTTAAAATATTAAATTATTTTTGAGATCTTTTAAGCATGTAAGGCGATGGAGCCAGAGGGGCAGAAGAGTGGTAAACGTAGAGGGACAGAAATCTATAGGTGATGTGTTTTGGTCCCATGAATGTCTGTATGATTGACAAGAAGCATATTTGCTGAAGTTTGCAACAACGATATTGCTCAAGTTTTATGGCTCCCCACCAAACAAGATATCAATTGTGATTTATGAGACCCCCTTTTGAAAATTCCATAAGGGGATTGTTTTTCCATTTACCTTATACATTGTTCATACTGGATGTGCACACCCTACTCTACAAAAGATTGAACATTTGTCTCCTCTGTGGAGTACACATCATTCCAATTAAGCCCATTTAGACTGTACATAATTTTACATGGGGTTTTGTTAACTTCCTAATGTGGAAAGCCCATTTCATCTCTCAACCAATTCAAGCTCTACTAAATAGCAGAAGTTTGTTAAGAAGTTGAGATTTTATCCTCTTTCTGCAAGCTAAAATGATAAATAGGAAAGATTTATTAGGTTTATATAGTCTAGGCAACTAAAAGCTATATATCAATTACAATGCAGTCTGCAATCACTAATGCACTCAGCCTCACCAGGAAGTTCTACAAGAAAGATTGTATGAAGACATAAGGATGGCATAACTTTTCCTCCTATGCATTTTTTACTTATATTTGAGTGCCGGTTATCTTTTTTCGACCAAGCCACACAGAAAAAACAGAATTTAACATGAGAAATTAGCAAGAAGATCAATGGTTTGGGAACTATTTCATGAAATCTTGCTTGAGAGCTCCACCTACATATTTATCCACACTATCTCAATGCTTCACAAATATGAAATTGCCTTTACCTGATAAAAGAGAGACCAAGCTGAAGAATGAGCTATATTTGACTGACTGGCTAGTCTAATCTTTCATGTTCTCTTGACAAAAATAGGGAATTGTCAATAACAATTAATCAGCTGAAGTTCCATCAGGTGATGCGGGTGCAGGTTCCTTCTTCTGAAGTATAACAGACGGTATGTTAGGGCCGATGGATAATGCCCAAGTGACAAATCTGTCTGAAAATTAATCTTGTTAGTGCTTAACATCAATCACGACAAAGTCCAAACTGCCATCTCTTTTATTTGGAACTAGAGTCGAGACAGATGAATAATGGTTTCAGGCAAATTCACCGTCAACAAATTCACTTTTAACAATTCATCGCTAATAATTTTATCATCATATGACAAATTCATCCAGTGGAAAATTCACTGCCACCAATATGATATAAATTACTGAATTTTCCACAAAATGAATTTGTCATAACAATGAATTGTTGACGATGAATTCTTAGAGGTGAATTTATTGACAGTGAATTGTCCTAGAGCCATGAATAATACATCTCAGTAAATAACCACTTGTATCTGCATTATTTGAAGCTTGAACATGCATCAATTCACTTCTAATCTCAAAAGCTCAAAGACATCTGAAGCTCGCCATCAACGATTAGATCCGCACATATCTAATCACTAAAAAAGTTAGTGTCACAGTATCAAAATTCATGTCATTGCATGTCTTTCAATATATTTCTAAATTGCAGCTGGTCCAGGTATATAAGGTACATCAACTTAATAATTTTACAGATTTATCAATTATTCAAGGCTTTCCGTGTGGGTATAGTAGCCTAACAAAAACCAAGGTGCGTCTCGTTACTATTATTTTTACAACTAATTAGAATGGACAAATCTTTTATTTTATGCCATGTTCCACAGCTCTGCATCCCCATTCCTTTGTGCCCGCCCCCATTTCTTATACCCCCTTCCTCGTCCCCATGTCATTTTCCTATTTAAATATAGATGCTCGGTTTTGGGGTTCTTTTGGGTGTTCCCTTATTGATTTGCTGGATTTCCTGTCCCACTCGAGAAGGGGCTCAGTGGAAGGTAGATTATATGGAAAAGGCCTTGCTTGAATATTGTTGTAGTTTAAACAGGCTTGCTCCTTAAGTCATTCAATGAATAATTTGTCTAACCCTCACCCATTCTGATGCCATTTTCCCATTCAAATATCAATGTTAGGTGTTTAGGGGCACTTCTAGGCATTCCCTTTTCAATTTGCCGTGTTTTCCCTCCCCGAAGAAGGGACCCAGAGAAACATAAATTCTATGTAAAAGGCTTGTTGAATATAGTCAGAGATTGAATAGGTTTAACACATCCAATGAACAATTGCACAAATGAGGGAGATGACTACTTCCGAGAGAGATGTGATTACTAATAGAAGATTCTCTTAAAAATTTAAACAAAAATATAGATTCTAGAAAATGCCTATCTGAACGGAATCCCAGTTATGATTGTGAATCACAGTTAAGATCAACCCTTTGAGAATCTAGTAACTCAGTAATTATTCTATTGTGAATCCGGATACAGACCTTATGCAGCTCAACTTAAAATATGACAGCAGATAGCACGGATTGATTCGCTTGCAAATGTAAATCTACACCAAAACACTAATCTGGATTGCTTAGGGAGGCATTATCAATTTAATGCCATATAGATTTGTGTTGGGAATTTTTGGGGGCTGGGTATCAGTCATTGATTAATTTGAAGGAAAGCCATCCACTCTCTGAAACTCTTACATTACGAGGGAACAAAGGTTATTGTTTGTAGTTTGCAAGGGACGGATGTACTACCCAACTTTGATTATTTTTACGTGTGAAATAGTTATTTAGGAAAAAGTGTAATTGGCAGCAGGGTTTTAACTGCTGGGAGCTTTGGAATTCACTTGTTGGGAGATTTTGCGGCAATCATTTCAATATTGACACTGTTAGAAGATGGGTGCTTTGGATTTGGAAGCTAAATGGTCAGGTTGAGGTAACTGCTACGTTGAATAAATTTTTTTTCTTCTCCTTTTCCAATCTGGAAGATTGCTCAAAGATTCTTTCTGGAGGCCCCTGGTTTCAAGGGATGAATGGTCTTTGTCTTAAGATTTGATATCCAGGTTTCAATCCAATGGATGATTCCACCTTCTTGTTCCCTGTTTGGGTTTATCTACCTGGTTTGCCGGTAGAGTATTGAGATGAAAAGATTTTTATGATTATTGCCAATTTTTTTGGGCAATATTGTGCTAATGATTTGATTACCAAATTCAAGAAGCAATTGATGTTTGCTTGTTTTTGTGTTTTGGTGGAAAAGGATAGGGTACTCCCTCCTCGGATTATCTTATTTTCAAGATATGACGATTGGGTGCAGCAGATTCAACTTGAAGACTCTCATGTTATTTGCCATTCTTGTGGTTTGCCATTCTTGTGGTAAAGTGGGCCTCTTGAGTAACAAGAAAAATCATGTTATTTGGAGGAAAGAGGAAAAAATGTCTACTACTATTGAAGAGTCCATCACTACTGTTGAGGAGGTGCAGAAAAATGATAATAGGGGGATATCTCCTATTGCCTATACAAAGATGGACTCCTCTTTTAAAGTTGCAGGGTTGGATGAGGGTTCTTTCTATACTCTCATGAATGTTCCTTGTTACGAGAAAAGAAGTCTTGGGGAGAAGAATCCTTGTACTGCGGTAAAGCAAAAATCTTTGGACATTTTTTCAAACCATCCACTTTGGGCTGGTTTCTTTGTGAGGTTTTCTAATGTCTTGTTTTTTTTAGCATTGTAGTTGTTCCTCTTGATTGTCCTTTGGTATTTTGTTGAATTTATTGCTTTATCTTTTTCTTTGTACAAGGGCCTGAGCCCTTTCAAAATCCTTACCTTCAAAAGCAGGGTTTTAACTTCTTTTTTAATTTGAACTTAGGTGTCATTGTTCCGCTCTCTAATTTTCAGAATAGCTAGGAATAAAATGTGTTAACTGTGAAAAGTTAATTCACCATTTCTGCCTGTTGTATATTTCAAGGGCCAAACTTTTCTCTCCTCTGTGAAAGTATAAAATTATTTTCTTTGTACAGGTCAGTTTTGAGGGCAGAGGTCTCTGTATATGGGATACAGAGCATCAGATCTGGAGGTCTGTGGCAGATGCAACTCAGTGAACATTAGAGAGGAATAGAGGACTTCTATAATTGCCATATAAGTGGCTGCTGCATCAAAACCTAAAACACATAGCTATGGACTGTGTCTAATCTGGCGGTATGCAAACGGACTGATCGCTAGATCATGCTTTAGCAGAAACTTAGAACTACCAGGTAGCTTTTATATTGGGGCTTTCGGCTTAGTACCAAGCATTCGTTTGCTGTGATCACAAATTCCAATCTCGACTGGTCAGTTATTCATGCCATCTTTGCAGACCGTATACTTACAAGGTGTATGCATTATTTTGGTGAACAAACTTTCACAAAAGAATTACACAAATGTAGTTCAACAATTCAGGTACATTTACATTGAATTTTTTACGGTTGTGAAATAGTATCATGTCTCATCTGAATAGAAACAACAAATTTGATTGGTATGCAGTCCCCAGATCTTCTAAACAGTAACTGGGTAAGCAGTCTTACAAAAAGACACCCTCCCCTCACCATCCCGTCACTCTCCTTCATTTATTGAATCTACAACACATTTTGTTGGATTTCAGTTAAATCCGAACAATTTCAATGGACGTTCAGCGCATCAGATCAAAACCTCGGTTCTCAACCACACTACAGATTCGCCTCCTTCATCATAATTAGGGTGAAAGCAACCCATAATAACAAAATGCAGGACTTCTAAATATATAAGACAGTGTTAGGATGCCATGGCCGGGGTCAAAGGGAACACTTCAATATTCACATAGTTGGGGCTATTATTTGTTTTTGGAGCTGGTGACGCTCGGTATTCAAATGCCAACACAAGGCTCATTGCTCGAATCGTAGCCCATGCTTGCTTCAATGCTGAAGTTGAAAGCTACACCACATGTAGGCTCTCTGATATAGCCAGGTTTATGAATTTTTATTTTTGAGCCAATAAGGCTCAATGCTCAGATGTTAACTCGTGCTTATTAGGTTCAGGATGTTGATGTTGGATAAGTGTCATCAATTTTTTTTCATTTTTAATCATCTGGATGGGATCAACCTCGCAATCAATTTTCTGATTCTTAAAATGCATTTTTTGAAAATAAAATTGGGTGTTATTTTGTATTTTTCTATTTTCAACCATGTTTTAAAACAATTATGTTTATTTTTTACGTGATTTCATGTAATTATAAAACCATTTTTGATGTGTCTATTTTCTTTGTTTTCAATTATTCTATTTTTTATCAGATTGTATATCCACTATTTCTATTATAGAGATTTATCAGACTTCTTTTTCTCTTCAGTCAAAATTCAGTGATCCACTATAGGTCCATTACATGTAGACTCTAGAAGAGGGGTGATGAACCTGTTGTCCAAGCAGGTGAACTTAATGAGCTAGGGATTAAACTTCTTTTTTCTCTTCAGTCAAAATTCAATGATCCACTATAAGTCCATTACATGTAGACTCTAGAAGAGGGGTGATGAACCTGTTGTCCAAGGCAGGTGAACTTAGTGAACTAGGAATTAAACTTCTTTTTTCTCTTCAATCAAAATTCAATGATCCACTATAAGTCCATTACAGGTAGACTCTAGAAGAGGGGTGATGAACCTGTTGTCCAAGGCGAGGGAACTTAGTGAGCTAGGATTAAACATAATTCCAACAAAAATCAGCCCAGCCCTGTGATCAGCAAAAATCCAATAGTCTCAACTCTCTGTAAATAGCAAGAAATTGAGCTCTGTCCAATCTGGTGTTTTCCCATATGCTCGCATGTAATGTCCACTTGGCCAATGTTGAATTTATTATATCCTATAAATCATGGAAGACAACCCAACAGACAGTGATCCTTAACATGTAATGCCCACTTGGCCAATGTTTTAATTGCCCTATATCTCATCAATAAGAGGACAACCCAAAAATAAATGATTCTTAACTCGTCCAGAGTATGAATATTATAATCTTTCTTGTGACTTGAACATCAGTTAAAAAATGAAAAATTCACAAAACCTCAGCTCCAGATTGCTAGACTTACAGTGAATCCCAAAATTACAGAATAGCTGAAAAGAAAAGAGAGGGAAAATAGTTGAAAAGGTTACAGTAAATAATGCCGAATTGGGCTAGAATAATTTTGGGTCAGCTGCAGGTTCCTCAAGGGGATTGCTGCCCTTCTTCCCAGCCTTGAAGAGGCAATACCCTGCAATCTCCCTGAACTTGGGGACGCTACGAAGATCAACCTTAGTGCCATCGGTCAACGTGATGACGATATCGCCCCATTCTCCAAACAAACGAGGCACCACTTGCGCATCCTCGATAACACTATAAGAGAAGTCTCTTCTATCAGAGCCACTGAGGCCCGATATGACTGTGACCCTGACATTGGTAAACCTGTACCTCAAGAACAGTGCTCTGAACACAGCTGCCACTGTGAGTGGCATCCATAATAGAGAAAACCCAAATATTAGATTTGCCACAAGGTCGCCATAGTGGGCTCCCCCATCAAAGAAGATCTGTTCTTCTTCTTTTTCTTCTGTGTTCCTTGGCGGTGGTATTCTTGTTCTTCTGCTTGGAGTGGGTGTTGAAGATGATGATGATGCTACTTTAGGCGTAAAGGAGGAGAGTCTCTTTGAATTGTGATTTATGAATTTCAATGGTTGGAATGACTGCCTGGGAGGTGGTGAAATAGAGAAAAATGGAGTGATATGCAGAGACGAAGTGTATGGGAGTTTAGGCAATTTTGGGTTTGTAACGAGCATGCAGCGAGGAGACATGGATGAAGAAGCCATGTTCAAGTAAGATGTTGTCTTCATCTGCTTCCGTCCAGCTTCATCTTGGCCTCGCCCCAATACAGGATTTGTGTGGCAACGCTTCTTATCCACTTATCATCTGCTTGTAAAACTCAATAAATCTAAATTACGTGCTCAATTATTTAGTCAAATTCGAATTTGGGGTTGAAATAAATGATGTATAGATATCTTAAATACATACTGAACAACTGTCCTTTAAATTTGATTTATTTTTTATTTTTCAGTGTATTGTTTTATAATTATTATTTTTAATTTTATATTATTATTTTAATTATAATTTATTATATTTTAATTATGATTTAATATATGTTTTCTATATAAAATGGATAATCTAATTTTTAAAATCAATTATTGAGAATTAAGAAAAGGATGTAAGACGATATAATTAATAACCTTCTACATTTTTCTTGGCATTCTTTATTTTTATTTTTAAAACAATTTAGTAATTTAAAAGTGTATTTTTTTTAAACAAAGAAAATAAAAGAAGTGGATAAGATTGAAATGGGAAATAGAATTATATTTTATTAATATTACAATTCTAATAAATTTCTCTATTTTTGTTTTTAAAATGATTTAACAATTTAAAAATAGTTCTTTGTTTTAGAAACAAAGAAAAAAAAGAAATTGATAAAATTGAAATGAAAAATAGAATTATATTTATTAATATTTCAATTCTATTAAATTTAAAATTAGTTTTACTTTTTTATTTAATTATTTATTAACTTAATAAATTTATCAATTATTATTTTTATTAATATTTGCATTTTGATATATATTTTTAAATTGATATTCGATTACTAATAAATTTTAAATTTGGGCACAATATATTGCAACTACCAATAGCTACAGACACTGTGTTCTTCATTGCAGTCCTAAGGCTCTACCTCTTTACCCTTCTCATGCATCTTTTCATTCACTTGGATCTTGTTGGCTTCAAAGAAATCCACACCAGGAAAGTAACCTACAGATGGTGAAATTCTTTCCCACGTATTGCATTTCAGCATCTCTTTTTAATTCATATTGATGCAACTTGCAGTATTAATTCTAAAAATCAATATATTCTTTATGGAATTTGATGTCCACTTTCCTCCGGTCTTAAGGCCAAAAATCAACATCTTTAAGGTTTGTCATGAATACAGTTGTTGAGACTTCATCTATAATCTTCATAAAATTGCTAGCCAGTATATTTCCTCATTTCTCTTTTTCTAGATAGACCAAAAAAATAGTAGAAAATACAACCCAGAAACATTATTTGCATTTAAACCTTTGACATATCCACACACAATATCATACCAAGACACATTATTTTTACAATCTCATCCCAAAATATTGCCCATTAAGATAGATCAAATAGCACAAGTAAATTTACACTTAAAAATATATATACTCAATATCCACAACATAGTTACAAATTATACAAGAACTTTGGAACAGACCAACAACCATTTTTTCAATAACATCCATCTAAAGCAACATTTTAAGTCTCGATTCTTTTAAACCAACAAGATTTTACCTCATGAGACCATTCTTTTTCCCCAAGGTTTAGGTACCAGACTTGATTGACATGTTTTAACACATCATAAGATTCAGTCATAATGTCATTTAGGCCAAGTGATTTCATTTTTAGGAGGGGAGTTCCATCCTTTCATTTAATATTATCATAGCATTTAAGATTGAACTTTCCATATATTGGAAACTGCATTCTTTTCATGGAATTTGCAATGATAGAATTGGTTCTTTTGTTCATGTCAAGGATACCAAATTTCATTTTTAGTTGCTTCCATGTTTTCAACTCATTATTGTTAAAAATATCTTAAGTAAAATTTTGCAACTCCCAGTCTCTCTCATTCATTTGTGGAGCAACCTTGCAAAAGTGTTAGTGGTTATTTTTTGAAGAAAGATTCCACCATATTGACTTGAAGATTGTTAGAGTTGTCATATATTAGCTAAAAATTAATTAATCTTTAATTGATTATTAGTCTAATTAATTCTCATGCACTTAAGCTAAACTTAGGATTGCTTTATTACTTGAGCTAATATTAGATCATTATGTCTCATCTCATGTGATGTTGGCACTTGTCATGATCTGATCCTTAAATTCTCATTTAGGGTTTTGCTCTGATAAGCTCACTCAACCCTCATTGTAAATATCTCAAGCTTTCATATCTTCTTGAAAGTCTCTTGCTTTTGTAGTTTTTTCTTGTTGAGGAATATTGCATATATTGTTTGCAGATCTCTTGCGTAGAAGGTGTATTTGTTTGTTGTTTGATCCCGTGGCTCATGTTTTTGTGCTTGTTTCACAATTCTAATATGGTATCAAAGCATGGATTCAACGAACCCCTTCTCGATTTATGGGGTTTATTTTCTTCAACAAGGGGTGCAAGCTTCAAATTTGAATCTACTTTGCTCTTTTTAGTGAATTTTGGAGGTGGATGAATTTTTGGTGCATTTTGGCATGCAAAGAACCTTACCATTGGATTCAAAGTTGTCGAGAAAGTCAAATTTGGCTTTTTTTTCACCTGATTTCGAGTTTTTCCTTTATTTACCATCTGATTCGAGTAGTGCTATTGTGTGAACTCATACAAATTCTTGCTATCTTGATCCTAATCATCATTTTTTTAGAGGAGGTTCTTCATTTCAGCACTATATCAGTCTTCATTCAACAACAGTCTACAACTTCGTGTTTTTGTGATGTTTCCTGCATGTTCCTACTTTTTAGGACATTGTCTTGTTTGAAGGCTTCTTCAGTCCTTCACTTGGATTTCATCTCTTTTTGGAGTAGAGTTTTTCCCATGAGGTTTTCTCTATTTCTCCGCATTATAGAGATCTTTTGTTTGTACATGGGTATCTTACATGGCCTTGTTTATCGAGACCCACCATGCATTCTATTTTAAGGGTTTTTAGCTACTCCCTAAGTTCATCTTAAGGGGGGTGTTAGAGTTATCATGCATTAGCTAATAATTAATTAATCTTTAATTGATTATTAGTCTAATTTATTCTCATGCACTTAAGCCAAACTTAGGATTGCTTTATTAGTTGAGCTAATATTAGATCATTATGTCTCATCTCATGTGATGTTGACACTTGTCATGATATGATCCCTTTCTCATTTAGGGTTTTTCTCTTATAAGCACTCAACCCTCACTGTAAATATCTTGAGCTTTCATATCTTCTTGAAATTCTCTTACTTCTGTAGCTTTTTCTTGTTGAGGAATATTGCATATATTGCTTGTAGATCTCTTTTGTAGAAGGTGTATTTGTTTGTTGTTTGATCTTGTGGCTCATGGTTTTGTGCTTGTTTCACAATTCTAACATTCCACCATATTGACCTGAAGATAACCACTTCATTTTTAGTTTTATTAACAGCTTCACAACCATCCAATTGCACACTTATTGACTCCCAAGCCTTCCAAATGCTACCAAACACAACAGATCCTGAAGGTTTAACATAAAATTTTCCAAATAAGATGTTCTGAGGATGCAAGATTTTATATTGCTTTGCTACTTTGTAGACTACTTCTTGGATATTTCTTTTGAGCAACACTTTCCATGGCTTGTTAGCTATAAAGGCTTTTAAAATCTATTTAATAAACAAAAAAATCCATGAATTTTTAGATCTTTTAAGCCCAATCCACCTTTGGCTTTGCTCATGCAACACCATTCCCAGTTAACAACATGATTTTTCTTTAACCCCTTACCATCAGATGATAGAAAGCCTCTAATTACTTTTTTAATATTATTAATTTGGTAACTTGTAGATGGCAATATTGATGCATAGTATATGGAATAGGAGGCAAGTATCTTTTAACATACCTAAACTTTGCTTGCTAGAGAAAGACAATTCTTGTTCCACTATTTAACTTTTATTTTTATTTTTTTAAACGTCTAGTCCCACATATCTTTAAGAGAAGGCTAAATAGAGAATAGGATCCCTAGATATCTTACAATTTTATTTGGTCCCTCCCATTGCCACTTGAATTTATCCCTCCAGTCAAGTGGGTCTTTCTCCTAACTCAACCTATTTGATTTTATTGTAGAGATCCTTGAATCAAAAGCTTGGCAAACAATCTATTAACCATTTTACCAATATTTCCTCTTCCAAAGCAAGGAACAAATTTGTGCCATCTACAAATTGTATATTAATCAAATCATTATTGTTAGGAAATTTTAGACATTGTATTTTGGGTCCTAACCTCTATGACCTCAACTTATAGTATAGTGCTTTAGAGATTATAACAAACTGTGCATGGCTAATGGATAGCCTTTCCTAATAGATCTCTCTAACCAGAATGGTTCAAAGAGGGTCCCATTAATTTCTACTTAAGTAGAAGTGTCCTTAAACAAAACTTTCACCATTCTACAAAACCCCTCAGGGAACCCAAATGCTTCCAATATTTTCAATACAAAGGACCATTTCACTCTATCATATGCCTTCTCAAATTCCAATAGTAGCATACCCATATTATGATTGATTTTTTTTCCTAGTATAATGCTTCCTAGCTTGTAATGAGGTTTTCCAAGATGTATTAGCCTCTAATAAACCTAGTTTGGGTTTTATTAACTACCATTGGAAGAACATCATTTAGTCTCAACATTAGAAGTTTTTCCAAAATTTTGTACATGAAATATTTAGTAGAGTAATAGGTCTCCAATTCTTGATTTTACTTTTATCACCATCCTTAGGTAGGATTTTGATTATACCTTTGTTGATATTTTTTCCCAATGAACCTTTCTCTACTACTTCCATATAGACCTTAAATATATCTTCAACCACCTAGGCAATATTGGTTTTAGAAAATTTCATAGGCAACCCATCTGCACCAAGAGGCTTTCCATTTTTAAAAGAAAGGATTACATGAGGAATTTCTTCTTTTGAAATAGAATTCTCAAGTTCAGTAGCCATTTTGAGGTTAACCTTATTTGGGATCATTTACTTACAAATTTATTGAGCTTGGATACACTTGTATTTTTATCCTTACCAGTAAACAACTTCCTATACAAATCAAAAAATACTTTAATAATGTATTTTGTATTGTGTAGCCACTTCTCATTTTATTTGATTGGTCCAACTGCCTGAAAATTATTCTTAACCCTCATCATGTTGAAGAAGAATTTTGACCCTTTGTCCCCATCTTTCACCCAATTCAATTTTGCTTTGATCCTTGCACCCTAAGATTTTTTAACTTGGTAGCATCTAAGATTATTCTTGATATCACTTAATTGGTGCACAATTTTTTCATTCTCTCTATCATTTTGGGTCAGTTTTTCAATGTCCAAGAGCCTATCTTGAAATTCCAACTCTTGCCTCCTACCTTCTATAGAAATTTTTTTACCAACAATTTTTAAAAGATCTTTAAATTTTTCTACCAATTCAACCTAGAAATAAATTTCAAACTCTTTATGATAGAATATCTTTTTGATTCTTCTCATGGTAGCAAAACCATCTAAACAATCAAAAAATTTCAAAAGAGAAGTGTTGAGATTGAACAAATTATGTCTCCTTATTATAACCTTTTTCCCTTCCTCTTTGATTATGATATTAGCCTCAATAAGACAATGAATAGATAGTGTGCTAGGCTCAACCAATATACAATTTGAATCCTTATTGCTGTCAAAACTATATAAGTTCTCATTTGCATATAGTCTATCTAATCTACAATAAATTATTGTGTTCCCCACATGGTTAAATTGCACTAAGTATACCAAATTCTTTTACTCTCTCTTTTCCTTCAAGCAGATTGAATAGCTTTAAAATATCTTTCATTATATGCTAGTAGAGTAACTCATTACCTTTCCAATCTCAAGCATTACCCCCAACTTTATCTTCCTTTTGTTCCACCATATTAAAGTCACCCCCAGAATCTAGGATACTTTAGGTAATTTAGAGGCAAGCCATTTCTAAATCTCAATCCTTTCTTTATATTCATTAGGAGCATATATAGCACATACTCCAAATTCAACATCATTTATTTCAAAAATTACACATATGCACCTATTACAAGGAGAGCAACTTGACTTAACAACACAATTAATCCAACTTTTGACCCACCAAAATAGAAATTCCACATTTACCTTTGCAATGGTTGGAAGAAAAACCCTAGAACCTTTCCAAACAAATATGAGAGCATTACTTAACTAGAACCCTACATCTTTAACTTCTTGGTTCACTAAACAGTCCATATATTTCTTATTATTGCATGGGGTTCTTAAAACACATTTTTTGTCAAGGGATTTCAATCCTCTAATGTTCTAAATTATATAATTAAAGTTTATTTTAAGAGGTTTAGATCAAGCGTTTGAAGGTAAACTCTCCCCTTTTCCTTTCTTCACTCATTTTTGAGCATTGTTGCTTCTACTAACTTTATTTCTTTTCCTCTTTTCCTCCTCTTTAGGGTTTATGTTTTCTTTATTTTTTTCTTCAATATCATCCTCTTGGAAAAGAGGATTCATATAGTTTATATTTTTTTCCACAACGACTTCCTCACGGTCTATTGGAAAACCATTAGAATATGTTGATTTAGTAGCCTATGTCTAGTTTGGTAGTCCTTTCTTAGCCTCCTTATTTCTTCTATTAATGTGTTCTTTTAGCTTATCTAGGATAATCTCTTGAACATTTTTCTTATGAGAAATAGGAGTCTTTTTGGGGAGTTTTACCCTTTTCCCTCTTTGTTAGAGCTATCCAATTGCTTAGGAAATTCGTTAGTTGTAAATTAGTATTTCTAGGGTTACCCTGCACAAAATATTCTTTCATCATTTCTTGGTAGGGCTCTTCATTATTTTCATTCTTGGAAAATTTTATTTCCATTTTTTTCATCTATTTTGTCCCCAAAAATGAGGCCTTTTTCTACTTCATCCTCTTTCCCAAGATGGGAATTTTCATTTGGGGGGTGGGGGGCATAATACCCCAAGTTATTCAATACAACCCCCTTGAGGTTAGAGATTTTATTGAATTTACTAAGTCTAGGGAAGTATTTGTTTAGATGTTCATCAAACTTACATAAGAAACAAGCATTTAGACCCCTCAGAGCCTCAATTTCACATTGATAAACTTTATTTTCCAATACTAATTCTATAACTTCGAGGATTTCTACCCTAGTATTAAGAGAAATTAGAATTCTTGCATCCATATGAGGAAGTGTAGCCTTGTTTCTTCAACTTGTAGAATTTTACCAATAGTTTTTAGAGGCTAGGGTAAAAAATTCAACACCTATGGAGGAACATTTTTAATATTCAACCACCTAGGTATTGAACAAAACATTATTTCATCTCTCGTGGTCTAAGGAGAATTTTGATATATTTTGACTTTACATTTAGTTATTTTATTTTAATTTTTAATTTAGATTTAAGTTTAAAATTTATTTTAATTATTTATGTCTTTGTATGAAATTACAAAAAAAAAGTATATTTGTTAGAATAAATTTAATTTATGGGTGAAAAGACAAAAATGTGTCACACTTTCGGCCAACTAAATAGTTCCTATTGAACTATTTTTGACCATAAGGTACTTAGTCAAAGGATTTTCAGTCGAAACTAGGTGGTGACAACATGTATCCTATGTGGTACACAATAATTGGTCGAAAAGGTTTCAGTCAAAAGGTATATGACCAAAAAATTTATATAATTTTTTTTTTAAAACTAGGCCTGACCATTTTGATTGAAACCCTATCACAGTGAGAATTTGAGAAAAACCCTCTTTTAGGCTTCAAGCATATTCCAAGCAAACCTAGAGGTAGGATTTCAAAAACTCCTCTATTTTTATGGTGCAACAAAATTTCCCTATTGTACTAATTTATAAATATTATCATGAATTTTATGCTTCCCTTAAATAATCTTGTGTGTATTCTATTGATAATTTTTTACTTCCATGTCTTTTTCTCCTTCATTAGAAATTATAATTTGTTCACCTCAAAGATTATTAACCTATGTAAAAGATTACTTTCCATATTGATGTTCATAGACTCTACCGTGTAGATCCAACATCATCTTTAGATTTATCTTGATATTATTCTATTTACATATTCTTCTTACTACTTATTATAATTTTTTGTTCAACTTCACTTGATGCTAGGTCTTTCACTACACATCCTTTCTATCTCTTTTTGTTGATGTTACTTATATTATCTTATTTTGTGATATGCAATATCTTTTTTGTGTATTTGATCATTTCCTTTCTAACATCTCTTTCACTTAAAAGAAATTTCTCATACTCATCCTTCTTATATCTCTATAAATTATCTAATCTACTTTCCATATCTTTCATCAACAACTCTAACATTTACCGTTTATCTTCAACAGGGATTGCCATCATAGTAGTAAACACAAATTTGTAAATCACATTTATTTTATTCACCTTTATGATCATCAAATCACAAAATTCTTACTTGCATATTACCTAAAAAAAATTGGTAATCTATTTTGTTTCCTTATATGTTCACCTAAATCTTTTAGTAGATTTCATCTCTTTTCAATTATCTATCCACCTCATTCACATCTCTTCTTATATTTCACCTCTCACAGTTTCTCTATGTATATAAATATCATATATAACCTCACTACTATTGATACTCTATCTAAAGGGAAATCTATTTTCTTTATTCTTATTTATTTACCTTTCAAAAATTGCCTCATAGTGGATGGTCTATTTTCTCTAGCTTTTTAAATTTTCTCCTTCACAAATATAATGCTAACTAATTTAGGTTTATTGATTTTCTCATAAACCCCTTGTGAGTGCTTTAGACTTGGAATTCTATCTACAAGTTACCTTTTTAATATGCCTCAATTGAAGGACATGTCAATGAGTAGAAACCCTTAGAATATTAAACCTTTCCATTTAATACCACTTGATGTAGTCTTGGATGGAAGGCCCAATGAATGACTATCTAACCATGCATTATTAATAAAATCCCATAAGATTTGTGTATAATGATACGTAAAACTAATATATTCTTATTATAATCAACTTGATTCAATACATGTATAACCAAGAATATAAATTACATCCTTAGTCTCCACCACAATGGGCTTATAATAGGCTAAGCCTCAAGTTCAACTATTCAATTATGATTTTAAACTACCTACAAGCTTACTCTTAACCACCATAGCCTTATTCAAGATTTTAATTCAACATAACATTAAACATCTTTAGATACATATGCACAAATTATTTTTTTAGATTCTTGTTCTTTGTTCATGGTCCAATTCTACATTAAAACATCATGAATACATATATATGGAAAACACATTACCTTTAAACCTTAAAAAATGGAAACACAACTCCCTCCATTATAATATAATTATTATATATGGTTTGAATGTTCATGTTCTTGGGGGCAGGGGGCCTAGCTCGATTGGATAAAGCATCTTGTTGTAGGAAAGAGGTCACGAGGTCTAGTCTCCCCCCAAACCCGTGGTACTAGAGGGTGTGTCGTGCCAACGTCGCTGATCACGTGAATTTTTTTTACCAGGTGCACTATAGTTTATAGGGGGATGGATACCCGCCCAATTCTTGTAGTCTAAAAAAAAAATGTTTATGTTCCTCTATAGATAATTTCTCCCCTCCTCATGTTGTAAATCCCCCATCCACCTAACTAGATTTTCTTCATTGATGTTCACTTACATGTCATACTTCTTGACAAGGGAGACATTTCCCATTCTTATTCCACTAATAATACCTATGATTTTTTTCCCTATATAGTTTAGACCCCTTCCTCCTTCCTTCTTCTATCAAAACTTAATCCTCTAAAATAATGAACTTTCCCAAAGGAATCTAGCTCCTCACTTTTGTGAAATGACCTATTTCCATCAAAATTTAACCATATTCTTCTTAGGATCCCATTTGAAGGATATTGTAATCATGGAAACATCCACCTTGGATGTAAACTATCATGAGGATTTCTCATCATACGAAACATCATTTTATCCTTTTGATATGATCCCTCAATTAAAACCCTCACTATGCTCTTACCTCTAGTGGCACTATCTCTCATCTCCCCTTCCACACTCCTATTTCAAACCCACAAGAATGAACCACTCTAGATATTATTAGTTCAAAAATTCGTCTAGATAATTCCTTATATATATGATTACATTTAACATAATCATGGAACTATTACCTTATTTTTAGCTTTTAGTTGAAATCAGGTAACTTAGTGTTTATTATTTTTGTGTTTTTTGTTTAAAAATTTAAAAGATAAACCATAGTCTGCTAAGTCAAGTCCAATATGCATGAAAGAGACATCTTGTCAAATGAAATAGATTAAATTTTCATTCCAATGTTACAATTACAACAAATGACAAAAGAGAACCATATGTGTTACAAATGTAATCTTTATTGATAATCATGAAGTGTACATGTCCCTCACAAGCCAAGGGACTAACTTTACTTATTCAATGAAAATAAAGAACATTTTATACATGAATAAGTAAAAAAATAAAATGTGCATATAAGGATGGAGACCAGTCATTGCCTAAGAATGACTGGTTTTGAAGGTGTCATCTTTCCCTACTGCTGCCCTAAGTTGCTTGTGTCTTTCCTAGCTCCAAAGTGCTCCTAGCTCCTACATCTGGTAATAAAAATGGTGTTAGAGCAATGCTCTAAGTAATAAAATATCTCAAACCTTACATGAAAACTTACCTATGCACGTATAAACTGATCCCTAGGTGCATTAAATAAGCATGCAAACCTTGGATGTCCTGGAAAACAATGAATTCATCAAACACATCCAAATATGCATCTATTTTTCTAACTTTTTTGCTTCATGTGCAAATTTAGGACAAGTCTTGTTACTATTCTAATTCAGTTAATTGCCACATGTGGGGTAAATGTGGCTCCCACGAGGGTAGAGCTCAGCATGCTGCCCTCTGATGTTTTGAGAGAAATAAGAAATTAAGCAACTTGATCAAAGATATACATGTTATTAATGCATTAAATCAATATGGAATCACACCAGTTGATCAACTTTCATTATCAAATTCAAAAGATGCAACACATTTTGCTAGATATGTCTTTCAATCTTCTTAAGTGGATCCATGATCCATTTTATAAAAAGAAGTAAGTGATTTTGGATATGCATCAAGTCCAATCATAGATGCATCAAGTTCAATTATGCATCTCTTAAATAATGAAGAAGAAATCAAGGCATGCCTGAAATCATCATGAAGCAAATAGGGCAACGGGAGGGAATAATCCAAGGTATTGTAAAGTCCCTCTCACCTTAACCCTATTGGACAACCACACATCACATAGGATAGTGAGATTTTAGGTCACCAACATAGGTGACATGTGTCTACCCACTAGGATCAAAGTGAGGAGAAAATGTTAATTGTTGCAAATGATTTAAAAGGTAAACAATTGTTGTGGAGATTAGGTAGCAAACATTATGGGAAGAAAGAGCTTATAAATTCTAGGGGACAATCCACCTCAAGAAGACAATGATACAGTCCTGTAGAAACCTAAAGTGAGCAACCCTTGGATAGGTAAAAGATAATGTTATCATCATATGACATGATGAAGTGTTAATCTTTGAGCTTTTGAGGCACAAAACACAGTCCAATCAAAGTATGGATTAGCATTTTAAGATAGTCTAATCACATGAATTGAAGGTAGATATCACACTGTCAATGGATGGTGTTGATAAGACATGGCAATAGACAGTCAAACCTCTTTGAACATGTAAAAATATTGATAGAAGCCCTATGTCAAAGAAAATAGCTTCATATGATAGTCATAGATAGGAAATAACATGACAAAGGATAGTTGATACTATAGAGTTGAATGAGAATATTAATGGTAGAGGTTTGTTATCATAGTCACAAACAGGGGTAGTGGACAAGAGATTGCATCTCGAATGAAGAAGAAAGGAAGGATAGTAAAGCTTTTCAACTACCCTGTTTGGTGTCGCATAATGATCAACCAAAACTTTCATCTACATTTTCTTAAGTTGCTTAGACCCAAGGATTACCTCCATAAGTGATAAATGCAGTTGACAATAACTTTATTGATGGAAATGGGGAAGCAGTCAAGTTTCACAACTTACAAGTGTAACTTTTAATGGGCATGATGAAAAGGAAGTAATGTAATATTCCTTTAATTGATAAATCAATACAAAAGAGGGAGGCTTCCAATTGAGCTTGCATCTACTTTAAATGAACAGAGGTTTCAATGCATGGGAAACCCTTGGGATGCACGAAGGTAATCTATTGAATATCTCAAGATGACTATAATCCTTCAAAGGAAAAATGTGATTATGGAAGTCAGAACATGAAAAGAGCAACATGATAATCACATTCAGTTACAGAAAGAGTTATCTACAATTGATGAAATAAAGGTGGACTGCACATACATAAGTGAATGTAATAGGAATGCACATAACATAAATGACAAAATAAACATTTTTAGATGCAATTATGAAGGTCAGAAGAATATATTAGCTATTAAACATCATTGCAATGGTCATTCTATTTCAGAAAAGAGTGCAATGAGCAACACATTTATGATGTGAGTGCATTCTTAGAAGATGACTCAACTCATGATGGGGTTTATCAAAAAACGCAAATGTAGAGTGCAAGATGGTATTTTTTTACTCTTGTAAGGACCCCAGTCGAGTCTTTTTCAAGAAAAAGAATAAAAAAAATAAAAACAAATAGAGCCTTCATGATAACAAAAGTTACATAATGGAAAAGAAGTATAGTCCTTTGACTTATACCCGTGCAATGGGCATTGAATCATTCTCAACCATTTCTTCCTTTCAGGGCAGCATTATCTTGTGAAACAATTGATAGAGGAATCAATCGAAAATATGGGGGCCTTGAAGACTTTCAATCATGCATCTATGTTTTTACAGAATGAATATCAAGCATTTGGCTGCCACAGGTTTCTTTAAAACCCCAAAATTTACAAGTTTGGAGGTTCAGTATAAGTAAAACCAGAATAATTTGCAAGTGAATACAAAGAATGCATGGAGATTATTTTCCCAAAAAAGAACAAGAAAAAAATTTAAAAGATCAAGAATTATTGTTCAGCTGTGGACAAAATTTGAGTCATTATCACAAAAATACCAAAACCCACTTGGGTTTTTTTCTAGAAATGCAATCTGTTACAATTGAAGGAAACCCGCTTGGGTTTTTTACACAAAATTGCAGCTACAACTGTTACCCAAAATCTGTGTTGTTCTCTGATTGGGGTTTTTACTGAAATCACAAATTTCTTCAAATGAACAGAAACCCACTTGGGGTTCGAGCAAAAAATTGCAAATACAGAATATTCAGGAGAGTTTCATAAGATATTCAAAACAAGAGGTGTATGTGCAAAACCCAATTCATTTTTTCATGAAGAAACACAATCTTGTTGCAATTTAGAGAAACCCACTTGGGGTTTGAGCTACAGAAGGCATTTGAAGTGTTTTTTAAAAGTAAGTCAAAGTATGATGCTATGAATGCAGATTTAAAATGACAAACAAAGGAGCCATTCTTCCATCTACGGTCGTGACCTTAATGGCTTTGTTTTCTTTAAAGCAACAATCCAAAAGATTGGGGTTTTCTTCTTTCAAGGAAAATACAAAAAGAAAAGTTGATTTTTGTTTCATTTTTACAATGGAGGAGCTCATATTCGAGCTATTATTCACTAAGATAATGGAGGAAAATCAGTACATGGGTTTCGTAAAACATTTACCTGAGCTATTTTGCTCATTTTCCTTGTTATTGCAAGCTTTTGTCACTTAAAAAGTTTCTAGTCGATCTCAAGAAATCATCTCATGGTGGCTGTGAAGGAGGAACAATCACAAAAAAGAAAAATGAAGCCAACAAAATGATTAGAAATACTCTTGGCCATGGTTGTTTCCCACAAATGACCTTCAAAAAATGGAAAAAGATGCAGATTTTTGTGCAAAATAACAATTACCTTGTGTTTCCATGCACTTTTCCTCAAGAAATCACCACAAAAACCAGTCAAAATCTCCATATTTTGTGCGTGCAATTGAAACCCTAGTGGCAACATGTCTCTGCCAAAATACTCGATGGCAAAATGATGATGTTTTTTCACATTTTCCATATTTTGTTGATTAGGGTTTGACCCTATTTTGATGTCGATGGGAATTTTGTCCCATGTTTTTAAACAATGAAACTCATGTTAATGCAAAATGGGGGTTGATTATAACTTCATGACTTAGGCATTTGTTTTTCCTTAAGTCTTGATGCCTTGTGAAGAATGGCTAAGTGTTTCAAAATGAAACATAAGGAGTGTGCCAAATCCCATATAATATGCCTTTTACCTTTGGTCATGAAATATCATGGTGCTTTCAAGACTTTCAGATTGTTCCTTCCAAGAAGTGTGGAAGCCTTTTATGCCATATAGACCAAATTTGAGCCTTTATTTTTCTTTGAAAATTAGAAGATGTTGACCAAACATGTGACCTTGGAGTGCAGAATGAAGTGAGTGAAAATGATCAAGTGCCTTGGAGGATTTTTATCTTATTTAATGCTTTTGAAATCATTTTGACATTTCATTATGTTTTTTGCATTTTGTTTTAAAGTATAAAAATATCATTTAAGTAATTTGCTAATCACTTCGATATTATTCACATGCAAATATAATGTAATCTAATATTGATGGTGGGCCCTCTTATTTTTTGCTTTGAAATGTAAAATAACTTGATTAAGTGGTGTATCATGAATCACCTAATCAAGTTATTATCTTTAATGCCCTTTTGGAGTCTTATGTTTTCAAAACACACATATTGCATGAGTCAAAGCTGGGAGACAAAATGATGGCTTGCAGACATGAGAGTGTGGGGGTGAAGCATTTGACTATTTTGGAGAAACATGTGCTACTTTGGAGGGGCTTTTGTCACACTTTTGGCATGACTTGAGTCTGAGCTTGACTTTTCACCATTTTAGAGGCCTTTTGGAGTGATTTTGGAAGGTTCTTTTTGGATTTTGTGCCTCATCTTACTAGAACCTTCTAGATGGACATGTGTGAGGGGTTTTGGTGGGTTTTTTCTTAAGTAGCTTGTTTTTGCATTTTTGGAGTTAGTTCTTTCTTTCCAACAACATGATAGCTTTGTTTTTTGGAGCTATTTTTCATCATGGAGTAGTATTGTAACTTAGATGGACTTGTGATATAGTAAGCACTTTGAATTAATAAAATAGAGCGTTTTACCTTCTCATTTCATGTTTCATGGTATGTTGTTAATGATTGATCAGTTTGTCTTGTGAAAATTTATCTTTCCTTGCAAACTTGTCTCATGTTTAGTCATCTGTTTAGTAGAAAATGTATGTTAACAGGTTATAAACTGTGTTATTCAATAGTTTTGTTAGTTGTGAAACCTCTATTTTCCTTCTAAAATCCCTGTTTAGAGACCTCCTTATAAATTACTTATGTAAACTACATTTGAAAATGAGTTGTGTAAACTAAGTTTTATGATATTGATTTGAATGTGATTGGTTGTTATCAGGTCCTAGTTGTTTTTTGGTGTATCACCTTAGATATTTTCAGTATTAGGTTCATTTTTCATGCAATTCTTACCCTTTATCTCAAAAATTAGTAGTTAGGTGGCATCAAAAGGGGAAGCCAACCCATAATCTGGAGGTTTGCTTTCAAATAGGACACCCACAACCTGAAAGTAGTCCCATGTTACATCCAAACCTGCTAAATCTATTCACAACTTGGAATTAGGGCGCATATTTGGATCCCTAACAGGAACATCATAAAGTTTAATGTATTTTGGAACCTCTAAAGATTGTTATCCAAGGAACTAGTGGAGTGGGGAAATGTTACCTTAGTAATTGTATTAGGTGTGAAATATTTATAAAGTCAATAAATGGTAAAATTTCATTACTAATCCTTGCACTGATAGATTTTTTTGTAATATATCTATGCACCTACAATTCCCACATTCTTAAATATGCCTATATTAAAAATATGACCTTTAAGTTAACAATCATTAGTGACACTACATAAAGAGTTAAAGCATCTTCAATATATTATTATTAATTATATGAATTGTATAGGCTTTAGGATGTTTTTTAGTATCAAAAATCATGCTTGAAATATGTATTTCCATCACATGATAAAATATTTTGGTAAAATATCAATTATCCTTGTTAGTGATCTCATATAATTATGTTATGGAGGACATACCGTTATATGCAAGTATAGTTCACTTAATTATTTTACTTCATATGACATATCCATATAATGTAACCATACATTTATTACATTTATAATTTCCATTCTACTTAAATACAAATAATACTTATGGTAAAGCATTTTAGATTACATTCCAAACAATTATTATCTTGGAGATAGTTCTTTTCAATAGGACATGAAGCAAAACAAGTTAGATTTTATTTATTATAAATTAATAATATTCATAATGCATTTCTAGGTCCAAAAGTGTGTCAAATGTAAGAATCTCTAGGTCTAAAACTATATCACATTCATAGTCCAAGATAATAAAAAAATCCTTTCATTCGTGCATAGTTTATTCAACCATATATTTCCACCTTTTGGGATTCATCCTATCCATCCAAGTTATCTAATTCATGTTAAGATCATCCATGTAATATCACCTAAGGCTATCATCCATTTAGGATCTAATATCTAGGTTTCCAAAATAATCATCTAATCCAACCTTCACTTTAGACCTTTGAGTCTAGAAAATGTTTCCCTTTTCCACTCATTTAATCCAAATCCAACTCATCAAACATCAATACCCATGTTCTTTTCCACATAAAATCTTTAAATCAAGTATAATATCTTTTATCCATAAGAAAAACCACCAAGCTTAGAATTATTGAAAAAATGCCTTCCACATAGCCAATCCCTCATAGAATAGTTTGAGCTTTCTTAGGAGAACTATCCCAAACCTTTTACGAAAATAAATAGTGATATAGATGAGGAATTTCCTAATGAACCTAAGTACACTCTTGATCCCAACAACCTCCTTAATTCTAAACAAGGACACGACCTTATGAATATATTTATGGAAATAAAAAAGATTTAATCCTAAGAAAATTCATTGAATGGATGGCTAAATTATCATCTAATTATGTCCTCTCACCCTTAACAACATAGTGTTCCTTGACCCCATAGATCATGACCATGCCCATACTAACCTTCATCTAGACCAAAACACCACACCCAAAACTAAAAACTCTTTTACCATCAAGGGTAAGGACACACACATGAGGACCATGACCAATGAATAACATGATCCTCCAACCAAAAAAAATCAAAATACCCCTTCCATTAGTCTAGCCACATGATCTAGGGCTAAACATCATGCTTCCCAATTAAAAATATATCCATTATAATTACTAATAAAATTCCCATATTTCTACCTTTAACATGACCATCCTTGGTTCCCTTGCTAAGATTTGACCTCAATTCCCTAGGTCACACACATCAACACAAACATATAACATCTCCCAAAAATTAATGTATGCCTAACATTACTCACATCAATACAACTTCTCATCCCCTCTACCAATAATTGGCTCATTTTTTAAACAAGAATGTCAAGCCATGAAATATGCAACTTCAAATAAATCTAAAACAATACCCACAAAAAATCATATACCTTTAAGGAGTTATGTCCCTATCCTTTTGATTGCTCTATCTTACAAATTTTATAATTTAAAACATTATTGTACACATAATATCTAAATTTCCAATAACTCAAGGGTGCATGTATCCTACATCACTTATATATACAAATAGTCCTTCATTTAATCCAATACAAGTAAAATTATTAGATTGGATTTCAATTTCAAGTAAATAATTTAATTATTATATTATTGAATAATTTCATTTATGAATCTTGAGTTTTTATGTATGATGATTGAATGTATGAATTTAAATTCAACTTGATTAAATTAAAAGTTTTAAAGTTCAACTTGTATATTAAAAATGTTTTAGTTTCAAAATTAAATGTTTTTTTTTGCTTTAATTATGCAGATCTCTATTTATACATATGGTCGACTAGACTTCTCATTAGGATGATCAGGTTTCTCATCAGTCTAATCAATTTGATAAGTAGTCTCATTCTAGGTCTACTATATATGATGGCACCAGTAGGAGATTAGATGTTGCCTTGAGATGTTTAGAGAAAACCATACATAACACCCCAAACTAGTCAAATAGAGACAGGTTAGTTATTATTAGGGATGAGATTACGTGTATGATTGGATTCATTCAATCATATAATCCCTATAATGAGATCAACATTAAGAAATTTTATCTTTCCCTTTCTAGGAGTGTTACTATTCATGATAAATGGTCATCCATTTCCAAGAGAGTTTAATTAGATAGTGTTCATAAAATGTTCTCATTTTATCAAGGACAAGATAGAGTGAGAGGCTATGCACTCACTAGATGTGTAGACCAACTTGTGGCTCCTTTCATTTATCATAGATGGTTGGTAACACATCATAGATGACCTCATAATGATGAGTTTTCACTTTATTCTTATAAACAATTATATGTCAAGTTTCATTTACAACTAGATGTGGATTATACATCTTTTCCTCAACATGTTAGATAGGGAGAGGGAGGTTTTCTAACAAACCTCAATTTAGACAACTAGACTTTCCATCACCCATCAACAAGAGGAAATTAGTTGGTCCAAACCTTTTGTTTTTTCCAAAAAGTTTGGAAGTAGCAACAATAGGAGAGCCAATACTCACCCTTGCTACATGTGAGATTTTTGATAATATTGTCACTATTGCTACTCAAGTCAATCATATTTCATTTGATCATGTTGGAAAATATTTATTACATATGTGGATTAGTCTTCCTCTCACCGAGGTCACATATAGCAGTTATGATGTATGCATTCGTATTGATCTTCCATCACCATATGATGTGGTACAAATGAGTGATATGATTGTGTGTAATGTGTGTTCATACTCCATCATCTATTCATTAGTAGCATACCATTTTATTAGTGAGGAGCATGGGATTCCTCTAGATGGTATATCAACACATATTATATGATATTATGCTAGACAAAGGAGCCAGGGTGAGACATATTCATAGGGTACAAGGGAACATCGGGTTGTTCTAGATCATCCTACAACCCCCCTCAACATGTTTAGATTGATCCTGCAACTTGTCCCCCTTAGCATGTCACATAATAGGTTGAGGTTATTGTACTTGATTTTGTTGAGGAACATATAGCATACATCTTTTTGGCATTGACACTATACCATGTACAAGTGTCCCCATGTCCATACACTCTTCTAAGATTAGTGGGATTGGAAAAGTCCTCTAGAATGTAGTGTAGGTACAAATAATTTATACATATTACATTAAAAAAATTCACATGTATATTTTAAAATTGATTTTAAACTAATTCTAACTCTTGATTAAAATCATGTATTTGAAAATTTCTAGGAGTATGATACTATTTTTCCAAGCTTTAGATATTTCTAGCATGTTGGCGATCCTATGCATCATAATAAGGTATTTATAGTCAATTGTATATTCAAACATTGAAAGTACACAAGTTTGAACTAACTTTATATATACACATGTACATTAAATTAAATCTAAGAATTATTTTTAATAAATCTATTGAGTTCATATATGCATACATATACTTTCTTGTGCAGGGCTCGGGACAAGGATTAGGATAGGGATTTGGATAGGTCTCGACACACGATGAGGAAAAATTATCTATGTGTAGGCATATTAGACATCCTCATTTATGAGTTATTTTACATGTGCACATGTACATTATATACATGTAATTTATTTTTATGTTCTATCAGTTTGTTATATCTTTAGACATGAATTTTCTTATTGAGATTTCACATATTTTATGCATACATACAATATATGTTATACACTCATGTTTTAAATGTATGTGAACATTAATTGATTTATGAGGTTTATGTTTTATGCACACACTATAACATATTAGATCTCATGTTTTACACCATTTGAACTTGTTTTATTTATTTTAAGAACATGTAAATTATAAATATGTTTTATATGTTTTATAGTTTAAATAATTTCTAATGACCTCTTAAAGACATGGGTTAATTTTATTATCCATCTAATTATCATCTAGTTTATATGTTAAACTAGTTGATGATTTACAACTAGAAGGGGTTAAATTTATGATATTATTTTATGGATATTTCATGTTGATTTCAAATAAATATGTGTGTGTGTTGTGCAAATTATATATCAAGTTGTGTTGTGTGGATGTGGTTAATATTTTAAATGAGCATGTGTAGGAACAACTTCTACTAATGCTGGTTAAATTGAAAGATAGTTGATCTATGAATCTAAATAACTCAACTTGCAAGTTGATATATGCATGTTTCTTCTTTATGAAATATTTCACTTAGAAATTTAAAATAGCCATTTCAAACATGACCAAGCTCCTCTTTATGTATAAAAATTAATAATGTATAAATTTTGTATTATTTTACTAAAATAATTGATTGAACAATATTTAATTTTTCTAAAAAACTATAAAAATTTCCTAGAAGGGAGAAATCATAAATGAAGAAAAGGATGATCTAAACATTAATTTGCATTAAAGAGAGTAGATCTATTAGACACGTGTAACATAATTAAGAATCTATAGTTATATAATATATACTTGTAATCCATATGTATAAAATGTATTATGACTTTCCTTCTACAATCAACCCTAGAACTTTGTTTAGAATGGATTTAATCTCTTATATCCAACTCCTCTATATCATACTCTATTACATGTATCCATTTATAGAAAGAGGGAAAATAAGAAGTTATAGAGGTCATATGAACATAGTATCAAATATGTTTTATTTAAAGTTCTAAAAACCTATTTTTCCTCAAACATCAATTTTATTTTTCAAACATGAAATTTGATTAGAGAGAACTTTTAAATGTGAACCATGTGACTTTTTACATTAAATTCACCATAAATTAATTAAAGTTAGTGGGAAGGAAATTGAAGGGGGAAGATTGGGAGTTATGCTAATACCTATTGGTATGATTGGAAGATAATAAAAAATTAGTGGTGTAGATGAAATCCAACCTGATTTCAACAACAACATATTTCATGTACTTTATTTATACATACAAAACATGGTCATAATCTCTCAAACATCCTTTGAAAAATCTTCACCTGTGAAATTTCTTGTTTGAATGCTTCAAAAAGTTCACTTTGTGTTGTATCTATAAAATGCTTTGGATGAGAATTTTTTGTATCGTCTTCACCTATTATTTGTATAGTGTCCCTTCTATTGGAAGAAACATGAGAATGGTTGGTCCAATATTTAATTAGCTATTTCTTTACATCTTTTGAAATTTTATCTTTTTGGGGAACCATACAAATATTTACCCAATTAATTTCAATATTTTCATCTAATCTATTTCTCTTCATAAAATATCTTTGAACAATTCTCCTAGACACATTTAGTAATTGGAAAATTTATTAAACTTGTCTTATATGTGATAATTTCTTACTATAAATTACAATCATCAATGCTTTATGTGCAACACTTAAATCAATAGATCAAATCTTGCTTTTAATACAATTCAATGTTTCTTTTAGGTTTTCAATAATTACTTGTTTAAAAAAATCTGATGACCTTTTCTTATTATCAACCCCTAACAACTCCAAAACATGGGTCATTTATTTTTGTCTAAATATATTTTCACATAATTGTGATCTTCCAATTAGAGATTTTTCTTCAAAAAATTCATCCCAAATTCTTTTCGAGTGTAATTTTATTGTGCTTTCAGATAACATATCTTCAAGTGAAATCTCCTTGAAAAGAGAATCCTCATCCATATCCATCAAATTATCCATACCATACAAAAAATTCCATCATTATTATCATTTTTTTCATGTACCCCTACATTAACTTGGTCATCAATAATTTCAATGGGTTGTTCTTGACTAGATATTTCTTGATCCAATTTTTTGGTATCTATTTTTTGGTGATACAACCTTGATCTAGTCCTTTTATACCCCACCATAAATTTCTCAAGTTTTAATTCAACTGCATACGTGCATGTACACATATATATGTACTGAACCCAATTTAAGTCAAAGAAAAATATGTGGTTTTTTAAGATCATTTGGGCAATATATATGAGAACTACTCAAAAAATTTAACCTATTCTATTTTGATATAGAGATATATATGAAATTTTTTCTTTAGAAAACAACAAAAGAGAAAAAGGAGAGGAAGAGAGAGAGAGAGAGAGAGAGAGAGAGAGAGAGGTATCTAAGGAGAGAGATTAGGTATCTAAGAAGAGAGAGGGTACCACTATGGTCATGCCCCCAAGGTAGAACCTAAGAGAGATAGAGGTATCTAAGGAGAGAGAGAGGGGTTAGCTCACTATGGTAGAAGGAGATAGGCTTGTATATAAGGAGAGATGAAGAGAGTAGGTATCTAAGAAGAGAGAGAGGGTAGCACTACATGTATAATAGAAGGAGAGAGGGAGATATGAGAGAGGAGTATATAAGGAGAGAGAGAGGGTAGCACTATGATCATACCCCAAAGGTATAACCTAAGAGAGAGATATATCTAAAGAGAGAGAGAGGTTATCTCACTATGGTAGAAGGAGAGAGGCCCATATATAAGGAGAGAGAGAGAGAGAGAGAGAGTTCTATAGCTTAAATGGAAGTCTCCTTATGAATTTATGGTAAATTTAACATGGTTTATATTGAACTAGATTTATTTAAATAGAAATCAACTCATAGAATGCTAATTTCTTAATTTAAGATAAGACTAATAAAATTAAAGAGAGAGAGAGGGAAGGTATCTAAGGAGAGAGAGGGGGTAGCACTACATGTATGACAGAAGGAGAGAGGGAGAGATGAGAGAGATTTGGTATATAAGGAGAGAGAGAGAGGATAGAACGATGGTCATGCCCTCTACGTAGAACTTGGGAGAGAGAGAGAGAGAGATCTAGGGTAGGTATCTAAGGAGAGAGAGAGGTTAGCTCACTATGATAGGAGAGAGGGAGAGATGAGAGAGAGGCATGCATATAAGGAGAGAGAGAGTTATGTAGCTTAAATGGAAGGCTACTTATTATGAATTCATGGTAAATTTAATGGTTTATATTGTTAGCTTCCTTTAAAGAGAAATCAACTCATAGTTATAATTTCTAAATTTGTAAGATGAGATTAATAAAATGAGAGAGAGAGGTATCTAAGGAGAGAGAGAGAGTAGGTACCTAAGGAGAGAGAGAGAGATGGTAGCACTACATGTATGATAGAATGAGAGAGGGAGAGATGAGGGGTATATATAAGGAGAGAGAGAGGGTAGCACTATGGTCATGCCCCCAAGGTAGAACTTGAGAGCGAGAGGTCTAAGAGAGAGAGAGGTAGAATTATGAATTTATGGTAAATTGAAAATGGTTTAAATATTGTTAGCTTCCTTTAAAGAGAAACCAACTCATAGAACTCAAATTCCTTAATGTAAGAGAAGATTAATAAAATAAAAGAATTCTTGCTATAATTTATAACACAAAATAGTAGTTTTCACTTCAACCTTATCAAATCTTTAATTTACTTAATTAAAACATATTTTATTAAGTAAACTATTGAGTTGAAAATGATAAATATTAAAATAACTATTTAGATATAGACAAAAAATTAGAAAAAATAACTACAACATAGAAATTAGAAGAGGATAGGGAACCTACAAATTACATCCAACAACTCACTATCTTGGATACTAATTTGCACTCAAATTGGACCAAATTGAAATTTTATGTTGGTGTCCTTTGTTGCATGTTGTCATCTTAGGATTGTTTAAAATGAAATTTATTCTTTAGAAATTACTTTTTCTACACACTAATAGATAGAAGCATACAAAAAAATGAGATAGAAACTAACTTATGAAGGTAAATGTAAATTCAAAAAAATAAACCTAAGCTAGTTCTATTTAAATGAAACCTAGTTTAGCCTAAATTTTTTTCCTTGAGTTGTCAATAAAGTGAGAAATAATGGATTTTAGTACATGTGTAGTTAGCCTTTGTATATCTAGGTTTAAATGTGACATATATAGAGAGAGGGAGGGAGAGAGGAAGAGAGAGATAAGGAGGGGAAGAGAGAGAGAGAGGAGGGGTTGAGAGAGATAGGGAGGGGAAGAGAGAGGGAGGGAGAGAAAGATAAGGAGGGGAAGAGAGAGAAGAGAGAGATGGGGAAAGAGAGGAGGGAAGGAGAGCTCGTTATAAGGAGGGGAAGAGAGAGATAATGAGGGGAAGAGAGAGAGGGGGAGAGGGGAGATATAGAGGAGATAGGGTGGGAGGGAGAGAGAGGTAGGTAGGAGTTAAGTATACATACAAAAAACTCTAAAATGAGTAAATAATTGAGCACAATCCCATGTAAACCTTTTGAATTAATCAGTGACAAGTTGAAAATTATTGTACCTAAAATTTATAGCTTCTCTTGCCAAAATAAGTCCTTTTGTCTATTTTCTCTATATGCTTGAATTGAAAAAAATATTAAAAAATTATTTATATGAAGCTTTTCAACCAAAAGGATTCTATCTAGTAGCCTTCCAAATAACAATTTTCCAATAAAAAAGGTTTTGGCCAAAACATTTTGAACCAAAACGTTTTCAACCAAAACCATTTCAATCGAAAAGGTTTCAACTAAAACCATCTATGTGGAATCCTTGTTGGCAACCAACTCATCCTTTTTTAGAATTTTTTTGAAACTTTCCACTTGAACAAAATATTTCTTTAGTCATAATGATTTAAAAATAAATAAAAAATTTCCTTTGTAGAGCTCAAAGTTGAGAATCCAAAAATATATATTAAAATATTTTTAAAAATATATGGCGCACTAGGGGAAATAATACTCTCCAAAAGGGTATTTTTTTAAAGTGATAAAAGATAGACAAAAGTTAACATCAAATGAAAACTATCAAATTCTGGTAAGTTCGACTTTAAAACATTATTACAAGGAAAATATACATCAATTATTTTTTTCTATGCACTAACATTAAGGTTATCTATTTGGGAAAAAAAATTTAGGGGAAATAAAAATTGTCTTTTTTGTGACGTCAACTCGATGTCATTTTTTGTTGATATTTTCAACAATTCAAAATATACTCTTAAATTTTTTTAAATGTCAAAACATTTTTTTAAAAATTTGAAAAATTACAAGCATAAACTTCATCAAGAGTTTTACATTTCATTAGTTGACATAATTTTTAAATTTAAAACATAAAGACCACTTTTATGCAATCAAATTTGAAATTTTTTGTTTATGTTGGTTGATTCCTTTATAAAAGTGTCACACAGGTTTTCATTTTCACCCTTATAATTTTGTCTTATTAAAAAAATTAATTATTATAGAATAATTATATTTCAAGAATTTTTAGTTTAATTTATATAATAAAATAATTTAAAACTTAAAATATAAATCAAACTTAAATTATAAATTGCAAGTTATAGAGAGAAAAACTAACTTTTGATCAGTCATTTCATGCCAACAATCTAAGGATAACACGTGTCCCTAGGGATTTATGCTCAAGGTGGTATGCCATTTTATTAAGGATATGATAATTCACCTTTAATACCTCTTTAGTGTACTAATTACACACTTAAGGATGAAAATAGATAAATAGAAAAGAGAGAGGAAGAGAGAAGGGAGAGGGAGATAGAGATAAGATATAGAGAGGAAAATTGAGAAAAAAGAGAAAGGAAGATATATATAGAGAGAGAGAGAGGGGGGTAGAGATAGGGATATATATATATATATAAAGAGAGAGAGAGAGATGGGAAAAAGAGAGATGTCTATATCTTTTCCTCCCTCTCTATCTCTATGTTTCTCGTTATCTCTCAATCTCTCTATGTATTTCCCGCTCCCTATCTCTCTTTCCCTTACACTTTTTCTATCCCTATTTTTCTCTCCCTCTCTCCCCATCTCTCTCCATCTCTCCCTCTTTATCTCCCTCTACCTCTCTCTATATTTCACTTCCTATCTCTATTTTTCTATCCCTCCATGTCTCTCCCTCTCTTGGTCTCTCTTAGTCTCCCTCTTTCTATACCTATTTCTCCCTCTCTCTCTTCTTCTCTCCTTCCATCTCTCCCTCTCTATATATCAACCATATCTTCCTCTCCATCTCTCTCCCCTATCTCTATCTTCCTCTCTCTCTCTCTCTCTCTCTCTCTCTCTCCCCTACTCTATCTCCTTACTTCTTCCTACATATCTCTCTCTTCCCTCTATTTTTCTCAATATATGCATCTCTCTATCTCTCCATCTTTCTATCCCTATCTCAACTCCATCTATCCCTCTCCCCCTATTTCTCCCTCTTTATATACCGCTTTACTTCTATATCCACTATTTATTTCTATCCTTCTCACTCTTCATCTCTATCTATTTATATATCTCTAGATCTCCATATCTATCTCTATCATTCACACACACACACACACACTCTCTTCATGTTCCTTCCTCCCTATCTCTATCTCTATATATCTCTCACTAATAAATATACACTCCCTATTTCTCCCTCCATGTCTCTATCTTTATCTCTCCCCCTCTCTCATCTCTCTTCCTCTATTACTTGTCTCTATCATCTCCTTTATCTCTTAATCTTGCCACCTCTATCTCCATCTTCCCATATCCCTCTTTTTATTCCTATCTCTTCCTCTCTCCTTCTCCCTATGACTCACTCTTTCCATATCTCTCTATTTCTCTCCCCACTCTCCCTCCCCCACTCCCTCCCTATCAACCTATCTATATGTTTATCTCCCTTTCTCTTCCCACACACACACACATATATATACATACATATATATATATACATACATATATATACATACATACATATATATATATACATATATATATGTATACACACATACATACATATATACACACATATATATTTATGTACATCCCTCTCCCTCTCTCTCTCCTTTCCCTCTTCCTATACCTCTATATAATATCTCTCCCTCTCTCTCCCCCTTTCCCTCTTCTTAGACCTCTATATAATCTCTCTCCCTCTCTCCCCCCCTTTTGCTCTTCCTAGACCTCTATATATTTATCTCTATCTCTCCATATCTCTCTACCCCTATATCTCTCCCTCTCTCTACTTCTCTCTAGGTATATCACTTCTTGATATCTCTATCTTTATATTTCCATCTCTCCTCTTATTATCTTCCTCTCTTTCTTCATATCTATATATGTATCTCTTCCATATCTTTCTATCCCTCTATCCTCTCTCTCTTTATCTCTCCCTCTCCTTCTCTCCATACCCCTCTCTTCCATCTCCATCTCCATCTCCATCTCCATCTCCATCTCTACCTACCTCTCTATCTATATCTTATTATCCCCCCTCTCTCTCGCTCTTACCCCCTCTATCTCTCCCTCTTCCTATCCCTATCTATTCCTCTCTTCCTATTGAACATGACTCTTTTGGTAATGAAGATTGATTATCTCCTCAATTTAGAGGTTTTGTTTCAATCATGTATGGATCCCTATAAGTGGTTGCATACTTGATTTGAAGCTATGACTTCATTAAGACATTTGTTACACACACAATGTAATTTGCTAAATGGCCTACCAATGGACCTCACATATTGTGCAAATGTAGATAAAAAAATAGACCATTTTTTTCCTAATTGACCTTCCACACCTTTCAGCATAGTCATTGCACACCAAGATGGGATTTCTAGTTTATTATATTTGAAGTATATTATGCAATAAACTTTAATATAATAATAATATATTTTAAATTATATTATATAATAACCTATAATATAATAGTATTATATTTTAATTCTTAATGATTTAGTATATTAAGTTTATTTATTAGCATATTTTGAACCTTGATGGAAACAACAACAATGTCACACCTTAACCATTGCACTATGGGATGAATCCCCATAACAAAATTTAGTATATTAGATTATATATTATTTTTAATATATTAAATTAATATACATACAATGACATTTTGAGTAAACAACATGAAAATAATTAGAATCTAGATTTTATTTTTGTTATGATTTAAAAATAGTTGTAATTAGCATTAAAATTAATTAAAATTAGTTTCACTTTATTAATAATTAAAAATTATGTTTACAATTACCTTAATTTTTTTAAATATGTAAATATTAAATTGATATCTGGAAAAAAGATTTTACATTCAGTACAATAGAAGTTCAAAGGGGTTTCAAACCCCAACCAACCCAAAATCCATGAGCCACCAAAAAGAGACACCCACCAACTGGCGAAATAAATCAGTCGAATGTACATCCAATATTCTCCATTCATCACCCCGCAAACAATAAATGCATGCTGTCATCCAATACCCTCCCCCCCGCGTCAGCCAGGAATATAAAACCATACATTTAAGTTTACCATTACCTTTATTATTACAACTATAATTATATAAGTTAAATTAAAATTAAACTTATATAGTTGTAATATATAGTTTTATATTACAACTATAATTAATTACAAAACTAGAAAGGTAAGTACTAGCCACTATGTAAAAGTAGGGGTTTTTTCGAAAGCAAAATTGAAAGTTGCATACAAAAATAAAATAAATAGAATTAAAACTATTAAAAAATAACATATAACACATTTTGAGTAAAAACAAAATAAGAGAATTATCCAAATAATGAATGGTAATTTTTTTAAAAATAAAATTAAAAGTTACATACAAAAGTAAAACAAAAGTATTACAAATAAAAATAAATAAATAAAATATATAATTTTAAACTAAAATATTATTTTTTAAATATATTTATATGGTAGCTAATATGTATTTTGTTGTAAAATTCCTATTTTATGAGTTATATTTTACTGTTGTAGGTTAATCAATTGCTTATGTGGTGAGTTGGTTAGAGTGGTAGTTATCTCTCATTCCTTTTTATACTCATCACTTGATCAATGATAGACATTAATTTGAACTACACTCTTGAATATTTGGTGGATTCATAATATTGATTTTTCTCTCCAATTTTATTGGGTTCATTTTTACATGGTATCAAAGCATATTAGGTTAGACTACTGGTTTGAAGTTGTAACTCCATTACTGAGTGTGCTTTTGTAAGTGTCAATCTTTGTTTGTGGTAAGTCTTGGAGGTCTGCTTTGACATCATGGAAGCTCAATATGTGTCTTCATGGAGGTTTTTTCTGGTGTCATGGAAGTTGCTAATATATTTTACACCAAAAAAGGAGGTCAATTTGTGCCTATGTGAATTTGATCTAGGTTTTTTTGAAGGTGATATGGCTCTAATTCATTGCACAAACCACTTTACCTTAATTTGCAGATGTTTTTACTTTAAATTGTAAGGAATTTTTAGTTGTAGAATGTGAGGTATTTTCATTGCTAACATTTTTAATCATTTCTACAAAGGCTTCTAAATATTTATTTAGATTTTCAAAGATGTATAATTTTGTCTTTAAATTTGCAAAGATATTGGGGTTTCACTATGAATTTGTGATTCAATTTGCAACACTTTAGATCTTGTTGCAAATTGTGGTTCACTTGACGTTTGAATTTGCAAGAAGGTGAATTTTTAGGAAGGCACTTCAACACAATCTGGTGTTTGAAGTTATATAGCTCAAAATTTGGCATTTGAATTTGTAGGGTTCAACACATTGTAGGATTTTGATCAACAAGTTTGACAACCAAGTAGGTGTGAATTCTTTCTAGCAATAGGGCATACCATTCATCCTTAAAAAGGTGAAATTGTTGAGGTCAGAAAACACCTTAGGCCATATTTTAGCAAAAGAAGGGGGGGAGCCTCCAAAGGAGTTAAGCCCTTGGTCACATGGTATTTTTGGCCCTTGGTCTCAACTATAGCCAAAGAGAGCTTAAATTTCACCTTAATTCCATCAATTTCCTTTCAATTTGTAAAATTTTTCAAAGGCATTTGACTGGAAACTTGAAATTGAGTATTTTTTTAAGTGATTATTTTTTTATGCTTGATCCATTGGAAATTATTCCATACCAAAATTATAAAGTGTCATTTTTTGTTCCAATTGGACTTGCCTACACACTAAAATTATAGTGTAATTTTTTTTGGGGGTCTCTACTATCATTTTTGGGGGTATTATGTAGGTATTTTGTAATCATGAACTAAGATAAAATTCCAATTTGGGGGGTTCATCATGTCTTTTTATTTTCACTTCCATCCTTTTGTTGTCAAGCTAACTTCAAAGAACTATTGTCTTGGAAACAAGGGATAAATAATAATTATCTTGAGTAGGATCTATTGACCTATCTTCTCGGACATATTCTTGAGCCAAGTGAATATAAACATAAGAATACATGGTTTAACAAGAATGACATGGTCTATGGACTAATATGTATTACTATTTATGAGGATTAAATTCTACATCACATATAGCACATTGAGTGTCTTTTCATTGCTTGGACCATCATTCAACAATTATATGGAGACTTTAGATCCTCATTTGATAGTGATGCTTCCTTGGATGATACTAAGAATTATGTTGCCCATATTTTGTGTACACATCCTCATTGGATGATCAGTTTATTTGGTTGATATGCATTGATACTCCATCTCCTCCATCTATTGTTGCATCTATATATTTTAGCATCACTTCTTCAATAGCTTTAAGTGGTTCAGTGTAGTAGGTTATTCATCATCTTCCAAATATAGCTACTTGGGATGAGTACTTGATGGACATTGTATGTTTGTTTTATGAGTCATTTCTTGTAGACTTTGAGGACACTGTTGGGTATATTCATATTCTCTTTTATGTTAGCTCCTATGGAGTTGTATTGGCTTCTTTAGATGTTATGAGGACATATTAAGTCCCTCTTGTTCCTTCTCTACATCATCATTGTCACAATTTGGCATTTTTTTGGATACTTTTGAGCAACATTTAGAGAATCATCATTGATTTTTCTTCCCTCATATTCATTTTAGGAATGGGAAGATAACTTGCATATTTTTGTGGTTTTATTTCTTCCTAAGTGGATGAATGTTGTTCAATGGTCTTGGATCATATTCATCATTGTTTTTTAGGAATCTACCATCACTATAAAATATTATATATTGATGAGGTTTTCATGGTTCTTCTTATTCTCTCTTATTTGGGGGAAGTTTTCCTCACATGGTTTTTCCCTTCTTATCTTTTAGAGAGCATATTTCTTTACCTCATTTGAGGGGAGATTTTTTCCACAACATTTCCCCCCCTTATTTATGAGGTTGCACTATACTTGGTTACTTATTAGACCTTGTTGCTAGGACCCAATATTTTTACCCACCTAAGTTGTGCTTAAGGGGAGTGTTGGTGTAAAATTCCTATTTTACGAGTTTTATTTTATCCTTACAGTTTAATCACTTGCTTAGGTGGTAATTTGGTTAGAGAGGTAGTTATCTCTCATTCATTTTTATACTCATCACTTGATCAATGATAGTCGACATCAATTCGACCTACACTCTTGAGCATTTGGTTGATTCGTAATATTCATTTTTCTTCCTAGTTTTCATAGCTTTATTTTCAAAATCTATTGAATGAAAGGTTGGAGAAGTTTCCATTTGTTATATTTTTATATATCTAGGGTTTCTCTTCATTTTTCTCATGTCAAAATATATCTTAGAAAAATTTAGAGTGTATATATAGTTAATTTCCCTTAGTCTTGTTTTGATGACATAGAATTTTTATTGTTACCTAATTTTGCTTCTAGCTAAATCAGGTAGAGTTATGATTGTTTTTGCATTTAAGTGAAACAAAAGGGTACATTATTTTCTGATAAGTTTCATTCATATGCATAAAATAAATTATTCAAATACTGCATTATTTGATTATGCAATTGCATACAATAGAGAAGAGAGTCAACATTTATTGCAAGGTAGTCCTTATTGATAATCATAAGTGTATAGTGTCCCTCACAAGCTGAGGGACTGACTATTTTAATGCATATAAAGAAAAAACTATACATTTACACATAAAAGGAAATGCATAAGTAACTTCAGATAGAGGTTTTGGAAGGAGTTCTTTCTTTCCAACAGTATTGTAACTTATTTTTAGAATTATCTTTCAGTAGGAGCAATATTGTAACTTTTTTGGACATGAATAATAGTGAAGACCTTGGATATTAGTGATTTGGAGTTTTTTCCTTCTTGTTCTTTGCTTTATTGTGTGCACTCAATTGATTTGATCAAGTTATTTGTGAGGTATTATTCATTTCCTTATATATTTGTGTCATGTTTAACACCTTTAAGCAAAAAGTATGTTAATGCAGGTTATAATCTATGTCAAAGATGCAATAGCTTTTAGTTGTGAAGTTACCTTCCTCCTAGGAGTTTGAGCATTAGGAACTCTTTACAAAACACTTATTCAAAGACATATTGAAAGGAGTTGTGCAAGTTTTGATTTATGTCATTGAAGGAAAGTGTTTGTAATCTGAGTGTTATGTCTTAGTTAAGTTTGGTGTATCACCCCCTTAGATTTGTTTTTTTATAGTTTTTTCAGTTTATGCATTTTCTCTTTCCCTTTTCCTTGGAAAAACAATAGAGTAATCTAGGTGATAACCATTTAGGAAGTCAACCTTCTCCAGAGGTTTGATATCATATAAGGTACCCATGCCTTGAGATCATTCCCATGTTTTCAGAAGATTGTTGAACTTCAGGTTCAACAGGGTGCAAATCTAATTGATAATAGTTTTGTCACGCCCGATGGGACTGTTCTAATCAGGACAGTTTAGAAAATATATGTTTATTGGTTGTTTTGATATGCAACCAACATTTTTCAAGACTTTAAGAGGTTAAATCTACATATCTGGCGACTCTGAGTATGGAAAGTAGTAGAAAAACCAGTGCTGCAATAGCTTATGAAAAAAATGCAGACAAGAGGAAGTTTTGTTCCTTTTGAATACTTGTAGTTGTCACCACCTAGGAGAAGAGGTAGAATAGCAAAAAGAGTTATTGTTTCATCAAGGAAAATAGTTTCAATTCCACATGAAGTGATAGTTTCAAATCCTCCTATGAGGTAGCAAATTTTGGTTCCACCAATGGCAATTCCAAGGAATCAAGCCTTTTTTACTTTTAATGGAGGCAACCCGCTAAATTTATCTCAACATGATGATATTCCTATGGCTTCCCTCAAAAGTATTTCATATTTCATAGGCGAGGATCAAACCACACCAGTTGAGCACATCAAAGATGTAGCAAATATGTGTTTAGTGCATCATATAACACAAGAAAATGTTGCTTTGAGGCTACTAGCAACATCTTTTAAGGGGAAGGCACTTGAATGTTTCAAGGGTTTAACAGTTACCTCCATTAGAACATGGGATGAACTAGGTGAAGTATTATGCAAGTAGTTTGAAGATAAGTATGACAACTTGTCATTAGTGGAGCAACTTACCACTATCAAGAGAGCTCCCCATGAATGTATGATAGACTTTAACTTTTGTTTCCAAAGGACATGGGACAAAATTCGAGAAACTATAAGGCCTCCAGCTGAGTATGAATTTCTTTACTTTTTAAGAGCTTTAAATAGTGAAATTGATGTCATGATACAATCAATGGGTGTAAACACATTACCATTATCTTATGAAATAGTTGTAAGGGTTGAAAATAACCTCATATAGGTTGGAAGAATTGCTCCTAGGACTATTATGCCCATATTCCTTGATATACAGCCTCCTATGACCTTGCCAACACCTTAAATAACCCCTTTACCAGCTGATGTTAGCCAAGAGATTGTTGTCCCAAGCCCATCTCTGGAATTGTAGGAGACTAAAAATAGTCAGTGAAAGACTGAAAGTATACTTCAGTCCTTTGGCAATGAGCTAGTGATCATTAAGAAGCAACAATTCCAAGGTTTTAATCCTTATCAGCCTCAAAATCAAGGTCAAAGTCAACCATATCAAGCTAACAAGCAACCATATCAGGGGAATTCCCAAGGTGCAAGGAAAAATATCAATCCAAGGCCTTTTCAACCATACAATCCAACTCCAATCAGTTCAGCTAAAGACCTTGTACCTATTCAAAATAACCTTACAATAGATTATGAGTGGTGCTTTCCTTGCAACCAACACCATAATCAAGCTACATGTTCAAATGGGGCTATCAACCAATCCTTGATGGTGTAGAATGTTTCAAGTATGTAGAATGAGCCTGATGATGAATCTCCACAACAACAAGATCTCACTACAAGTGATACAACTCTCCTAAATTGGCAAGCAGAGGAATTTTGTGGAGTGAATAGTGATGATTCTCCAATAGCATCCAATACTAGAGCCAAGAAGAGGGCTTTTGAAATTGGAAAAACAACAAAAAATGACAAGGAAGCTACTGGCCCATCCAATCCTCAAGTACCACACATTTTTCAAGGAATTCCACAAGGCACCAGTAAAGAGCAGCTTGGGAACCAATCCCAATCAACCCACTTGTAGCCAGACCTTGCTGTTGCAAGGACTCATCAAAAGGTAAATGCTGTTGAACCTTTTAACATTATTGAGTTCATGAAGAAAATGAATGTAACCATGAAAATGTGGGATTCTTTATCCATCCCAGGTCAAAAGGATTTATTGCAATTTGCATTAACTGACTTAAGTGTTTCAAGTGATGTTCCAGTAGGTCAAGTCAAGGCTATTTTTACAAATAGGCCTCAAGAAAGTAGTAAGCAACTAGGTGAAGATGTCAAACCTCCTTTTTATGTATCTTTGACAATAGGGGATAAGTTGGTTCATAATTGCATGGTAGATTTAGGGGAAAGTAGTTTTATCATGCCCAAATAGATTGCTAATAGGTTGGGATTAAAATATCAACCTCTCAAAAAGGGAGTGGTCCAACTTTATGGGACAACCATTAACACTGTAGGTGTCATTAAGGGTTTAAGTCTTACTTTACATGCCTGCCTCAATTTTTCCATCCCTCAAGATATATCTGTCATTGATTTACCACCTCATTTTTCCTTGTGTTTGTCAAGAGATTTCATTGCCAAAATATGAGGTTACTTGTCCTCATATTGGTCCCACATGATATTTAGGAATAGATATGGGACAAAAGTAATCATCAAATTTGAATCACTTGTCAAGGATCATGTTGAGCCCTATGTACCAAGTGTTGTTAATGCCAACTGTGTTGTTTTTTATGATAATGAGCTTGTTGTTGCTCAAGAATTGCAAGCTAAAAGTGTACTAGATATACTCTTAAATGAGCGAGAAACAAAAAATATCATGGATAATCCAAATGACAACATTGAAGAAACTGGTTTGGGTGTGTATATGTTGCATGAACCTGATGCAGCTATCCCAAACCTCAAAAAGAAGGTAGAATAGGAGTTAGAACAACAAGATGAATTATGTAAAATGGTTTTTGATGGATCCAAAAGCAATAATGGAGTTGGTGGGGGAGCAATGCTTGTGTCCCCACAAGGTGACAAGTATTATTCTACTTTCCATTTTTCATTTTCATGTACTAATAATACTATTGAGTATGAAGGCTTGATTCAAGGGTTGGAATGAGCTAGGAAGAGGAAGATTGGTTGCTTATAGGTATATGGTGACAATGAACTGATTGTAAATTAGGTAAGGGGTCTACATGTTACAAAAAATAATGTTTTGAAGTCCTACAAACATAGAGTGTGGGACATGATAGAAGAATTCACTACTTTCAATTTGGTTTCTATTCCTAGGAATCAAAGTAAACATGCAGATAGGCTAGCTACAATAGGGGCTTAGTTTGATATACCAAATGAGATTAGGAAGGAAAAAGTGTAGTAGTATGTCAAGGTAGTCGTTATACCTTCTATTCCTGATAATAACATTCACTGGAAAGTTTTTGAGAGTGATGAACAGGTTTTGAGTTTTCTGCTAGAAGAGGATGAGTTTTCAGTGGTAAACCAAGATAAGCTCAAGCAACAATATGATGATGAAATCATCCAGTTGAGGACTAACAAGCTGCCCAAGGGTCTAATCACCTTGGAATCTATCTTTAGCACTGATGATCAGCTCAAAAAGAATAAGACCAACATGTAGGTCAAGGAGGAACATTATGAAGAGCTTGAGATATTCAAAGGTAAGCTCCTTAAAATTGGTAAAATTTGTTCACAAGAAGATAGGAAAGATTTTATTGCTCTTTGTCAAGAATTTCGAGATGTATTTTAATGGGAATATTCAGATTTAAAGGGTTTTGATCCCCAAATTTCCCCACATACCATAGAATTAGAACTAAACACAAAACTTGTTAGGTAGAAACAAAGGCTTTTAAATCCCAAACTTGAGCCTTTTATGATAAAAGAATTGACCAAGCTGGTTGAGGGAGGCAACATTTTCCCAATCAAACATACCTCATGGGTCTCTAACCTTGTTCCGGTTAGAAAGAAAAATGGGGAGATTAGGCTCTGTGTAGAATTTAGAGACCTCAATAGAGCCTCATTAAAGGATCATTATCCACTGCCCTCTATGGAGTAGATTCTACAAGTAGTAGCTGGTTCAAAATGGTTCTCATTACTTGATGGTTATTCATACTATAACCAGGTCTTAGTTAAAGAAGAAGACCAATATAAGAATAATTTTACCACATAATGGGCACCATTACCTATAAAATAATTCCATTTGGTTTGTTTAATGCTGGTACCACTTTCCAAAGGGAAATGGACATGGCATTTCAAGGTCTTATTTATAAACTAGTGCTCATTTAACTTGATGATATAACAGTTTTTTCCAAGAATGCAGATGAGCATCTTTCACATTTGAAACAAGTATTTGAGAGGTGTAGGGAGTTTGGTATATCCCTCAACCCCCAAAAAATGCATTTTTGTTGTCCATGAAGGCAAGCTTCTAGGACATGTAGTGCTGAAACAGGGGATCACCATTGATCCAAAAAGAGTAAGTGCCATTGTGGATTTTCCTTTACCCAACCATAAAAAGGGGCTGCAAATTTTTCTTGGCAGAATTAATTTTTTGAGGAGGTTTATTCCTGATATTGCTAATCTCTTGAAACCACTAACAACCATGTTGGAGAAAAATTCAAGTTTTTGCTAGACTAGGGAGGCCAAGCACAATTTTGAAGCTATAAAGGAGGCTTTAGCAACAATTCCTACTTTGGTAAATCCAAACTTTTCAAAAGACTTAATTTTGTATGCTTTTTGTAGTGTAGACACCATTTCTATAATGTTGGTACAACAGAATGATGATGGTTTAGAACAACCTATTGATTTTTTTAGTCAAGGTTTAGAGGATTATGAATAGAGGTATACTTTTGTGGAAAAGCATGTACTTGTTATCATAAGTCTAAAAAATTTTAAGCCTTTGATTTCTAATAACAAGATACATTTAATGGTTGCTTACCCTAGTGTGAAGGAGTTTTTGTTAAGTAGGGACCTGAATGAAAAGAGGGATGGGTGGATTACAAAGGTAATGGAGTATGACATAGACATAAAAATAACTAAGCTTGTGAGGGGAAAGGGGTTGTGTAAGCAACTTTCTACCAAGTTTTAAAATGAGCTAGAAACAGGAAATGAAACAATTCTAGTTACTACTGATGAACCTACAATTGATGCACCAAGAATAGGTGCAGGTTGGGTACAAGATATGACTGATTTCTTACAAACTAGCAAGTGCCCACTAGGTTTAGGTAAGGCTAAGAGGAGATATTTCAGACTGCAGTCCATCCCCTATGTGCTAGTTGATAATATTCTTTTTCAGAAAAGACCTTAATGGTGTATTTATAAGGTGTATTGATCATGATCAATTGGATAAAGTGCTTCATGAGTTCCATGATGGAACTTCTAGGGGCCATTTTTCCCCAAGAACCACTGCATGGAAGATAATGAGAGCTGGCTATTATTGGCCAAGCTTGTTTAAGGATGCCCATGCTTGGGCAAGAAAATGTGTGAAATGCACCATTTTTGTAGGCAAGGAGAGGCTTCCAGCTTTACCCTTGTAGCCAATTCAAGTGGAACAACCCTTCATGAGATGGGGCATTGATTTCATAGGTTCTATTAACCCACCTTCAAGTGTAGGCCACAAGTGGGTACTTACTGCAACCAATTAATTTACATGATGGACTAAAATAGTGTCTTTAAAAGAAGCCAATGAAAATGTTGTGTTGATCTTCTATAATGATTTAATTACCAGGTTTGGAGTACTTGAATCAATCATTTTGGATAATGCTTTTGCATTTGTTGGATTAAGAGTAAGTGATTGGGCTGTCAGAAATGGTATTCACTTGAATACATCATCAAACTATTACCCTCAAGGTAATGGTTTGGTAGAGTTAAGAAATAAGAACTTGATCAAAATTATCAAAAGGATTTTGGAGAATAATTAGAGAACTTGGAACCCCAAGTTGAAATATTCCTTGTGGGAAGATAAAATAACTCCAAAAAGATCCATTGGAAACTCCCCTTATATGTTGGTGTATGGTAAAGAGGTGAGACTACCTTTATCTATTGAGCTTCCTGCTCTTGATATTATGAACCAACTTGAGATGTTTGAGGAGGAGGAACCAATGGTTTTTAGATATGCATAGCTCATGGAGCTGGAAGAAACAAGGGATAAAGCCATGAAAAAAATGGAGTTGCATCAACTCCAAACAAAGAATTTTTTGACAAAAAAGAAACACCCAAGGTGTTTAAGGAGGGAGATGTTGTGCTTAAGTGGGATGAGTTAAAGAGAAATCCAGGAAAGCACACTAAATTTGACTGTATGTGGAGTGGTTTGTTTGTCATTACTGAGTGCAAGGAGCACAATGCTTTTCAATTTTCAAAAATGGATGGACAGGCTCTGCCTATCCCAGTCAATGGGATACACCTCAAACTCTATTTTGAGGTATGATGTACCTTGTACATGTTATTTTAGGATTTTCATTTCCTCTAAGTGTTGTTGCACATTAGTTTAAATGTAATTTTTTAGTTCCTCTAAGTGTTGTTTTGCACAGTTAGTTTGCTTTGAGGGTTTTGGTAGTTGGAATATGTTTCCAAGGTGTCATACATTGATCTAATGAGTTACATCAATATTCAAGACTGTTTTGAAGTCTTATTAAGTTTCCAAGTGACTTTGTGCCCAATGGATAAGCTCGAGCAATTGGTCAGGATGTTTGGAAAGCAAACATATAGTAGATGTCACCAAAAATGTTACCTGATTAGGTATAGTTATGATTGTGTTTGCATTTAAGTGAAACAAAAGGGTACATTATTTTCCGTTAGGTGTCATTCATATGCATAAAAGAAATTATCCAAAGAATGCATTATTTGATTATGCAATTGCATACAATAGAGAAGAGAGTCAACATATATTGCAAAGGTAGTCTTTATTGATAGTCATAAGTGTATAGTGTCCCTCACAAGCTGAGGGACTAACTATTTTAATGCATATAAAGAAAAAACTATACATTTATAGATAAAAGGAAATGCATAAGGAACTTCAGACAAAGGTTTTGGAGGGAGTTCATTCTTTCTAGTAGTATTGTAACTCATTTTTGGAGTTATCTTTCAGCAGGAGTAGTATTGTAACTTTTTTGGACATGAATAATAGTGAAGACCTTGGATATTAGTGATTTGTAGTTTTTTCCTTCTTGTTATTTGCTTTATTGTGTGCACTCAATTGATTTTATCAAGTTATTTGTGTGGTATTATTCATTTCCTTATAGCTTTGTCTCATGTTTAGCACCTTTAAGCAAAAAGTATGTTAATGTAGGTTATAATATGTGTCAAAGATGCAAATGGATTTTATATGTGAAGTTGCCTTCCTCCTAGGATTTTGAGCATTAGGACCTCTTTGTAAAACACTTATGCAAAGACATATTGTAATGAGTTGTGCAAGTTTTGATTTCTGTCAATGAAGGAAAGTGTTTGTAATCTAAGTGTTATGTCCTAGTTTAGTTTGGTGTATCACCCCTTAGATTCATTTTTTTTATAGTTTTTTTAGTTTATGCATTTTCTCTTTCCCTTTTCCTTGGCAAAACAATAGAGTAATCTAGGTGATAACCATTTAGGAAGTTGACCTTCTCCAGAGGTTTGATCTCATATAAGGTACCCATACCTTGAGATCATTCCCATGTTTTTAGTAGATTGTTGAACTTCAGGTTCAACAGGGTGTAAATCTAATTGATAACATTTATCATAGCCAAAGTTAGATATTTTACAACCAATTTTTCTTTAGTTGATAAATATGTCTCCAAAGTGCACTTAGAAGTTTATCTTAAAGCTATATAATGAGGTTTTTTCTTTAATCTTGATGCTCTTTTACCTAGTGATTTTTTTGAATATATTTGCAATTGGTATGAGAATTAAATCCATATTACTTATTATATCCCTTTTGGATATTAATTTATTTCTTAAGTTAATAATTCATGGGAGTGCCACAACATTAAGCTATTTGGAGTCAATGCATTTTCATTTTTATTTTTCATGAGTTTCAATAAAATAACAAGTTTTTAAATTGGTATAGCCTTTAGTTCATGCAGAACATATTATTGATGCTTTCAAGACTAAACCAAATATGTTAAATTCTCTAAGCAAGTTTCCCTCAAAGTCCCTATGTGAGTTTAGCTTCTTGGGCTCCTTGTCCACATGTGGACATTCTTGGAACAATTATTCAATTGTTAGACCATTTTATTTAAAATATTTTGATTGTTTAACCCCACATAAGTGTTTGTGTTGAGGTGGATGTCATCTCCAACCCACAAGAATATATAGAAATTCAGGCTAATGGCTTGTGATTTTTGTAAAAGGTCATTTGTATTAATTTATACAATAATTTTTTTTGTCAATATTTGAATCATAAAATTAAGGATTAACTACTTATACATTCACAATATCTTTAACTAACTATGTCTTTTGCACAACCAACACAATAGGTTGGCTAGTTTACTATTTGTAGTAATAAAAACTATGGTAAAAAAGAAACCCAAGTCGCATGACCTACCTTCCAAACCATGGTATGTTCATGAGACTTAGACTTAACCCAAAACACCATTATTGTTCCTTCCTCTAAGCCATATCCTATGTAATCATCTCAATTTATGGCTAAGAGTGTAAACTATAAGCATTGAATATATGATGTTAATTAAACTCTTATAAGTGATCAACCCCATAAGTTCTCTCATAATCCTTCTAGTGAGGAATAGTTGTCATTGAGAGAAATTAGTGGCAAATGTCACTTTAATTCACATTAATATTTTATTCTACCAAATCGATGACCTATGTTAAGAAATCAATTTAAAACTTTATAAATGATTATAGTAATTAAAATAACTCCATTTATGTTTCATCCACATACATTTAATCTCTTGGAATGTAAAGATACATTATAATAGATTTTTATGAGTTCTTTGTATGGGTTACATGTGAAAGGTTGGGTCCACTTGACATT
>VDFB02000363.1:86348523-86367260 GCA_007258455.2 Sequoia sempervirens
TAATTTATTTTTATGTTCTATCAGTTTGTTATATCTTTAGACATGAATTTTCTTATTGAGATTTCACATATTTTATGCATACATACAATATATGTTATACACTCATGTTTTAAATGTATGTGAACATTAATTGATTTATGAGGTTTATGTTTTATGCACACACTATAACATATTAGATCTCATGTTTTACACCATTTGAACTTGTTTTATTTATTTTAAGAACATGTAAATTATAAATATGTTTTATATGTTTTATAGTTTAAATAATTTCTAATGACCTCTTAAAGACATGGGTTAATTTTATTATCCATCTAATTATCATCTAGTTTATATGTTAAACTAGTTGATGATTTACAACTAGAAGGGGTTAAATTTATGATATTATTTTATGGATATTTCATGTTGATTTCAAATAAATATGTGTGTGTGTTGTGCAAATTATATATCAAGTTGTGTTGTGTGGATGTGGTTAATATTTTAAATGAGCATGTGTAGGAACAACTTCTACTAATGCTGGTTAAATTGAAAGATAGTTGATCTATGAATCTAAATAACTCAACTTGCAAGTTGATATATGCATGTTTCTTCTTTATGAAATATTTCACTTAGAAATTTAAAATAGCCATTTCAAACATGACCAAGCTCCTCTTTATGTATAAAAATTAATAATGTATAAATTTTGTATTATTTTACTAAAATAATTGATTGAACAATATTTAATTTTTCTAAAAAACTATAAAAATTTCCTAGAAGGGAGAAATCATAAATGAAGAAAAGGATGATCTAAACATTAATTTGCATTAAAGAGAGTAGATCTATTAGACACGTGTAACATAATTAAGAATCTATAGTTATATAATATATACTTGTAATCCATATGTATAAAATGTATTATGACTTTCCTTCTACAATCAACCCTAGAACTTTGTTTAGAATGGATTTAATCTCTTATATCCAACTCCTCTATATCATACTCTATTACATGTATCCATTTATAGAAAGAGGGAAAATAAGAAGTTATAGAGGTCATATGAACATAGTATCAAATATGTTTTATTTAAAGTTCTAAAAACCTATTTTTCCTCAAACATCAATTTTATTTTTCAAACATGAAATTTGATTAGAGAGAACTTTTAAATGTGAACCATGTGACTTTTTACATTAAATTCACCATAAATTAATTAAAGTTAGTGGGAAGGAAATTGAAGGGGGAAGATTGGGAGTTATGCTAATACCTATTGGTATGATTGGAAGATAATAAAAAATTAGTGGTGTAGATGAAATCCAACCTGATTTCAACAACAACATATTTCATGTACTTTATTTATACATACAAAACATGGTCATAATCTCTCAAACATCCTTTGAAAAATCTTCACCTGTGAAATTTCTTGTTTGAATGCTTCAAAAAGTTCACTTTGTGTTGTATCTATAAAATGCTTTGGATGAGAATTTTTTGTATCGTCTTCACCTATTATTTGTATAGTGTCCCTTCTATTGGAAGAAACATGAGAATGGTTGGTCCAATATTTAATTAGCTATTTCTTTACATCTTTTGAAATTTTATCTTTTTGGGGAACCATACAAATATTTACCCAATTAATTTCAATATTTTCATCTAATCTATTTCTCTTCATAAAATATCTTTGAACAATTCTCCTAGACACATTTAGTAATTGGAAAATTTATTAAACTTGTCTTATATGTGATAATTTCTTACTATAAATTACAATCATCAATGCTTTATGTGCAACACTTAAATCAATAGATCAAATCTTGCTTTTAATACAATTCAATGTTTCTTTTAGGTTTTCAATAATTACTTGTTTAAAAAAATCTGATGACCTTTTCTTATTATCAACCCCTAACAACTCCAAAACATGGGTCATTTATTTTTGTCTAAATATATTTTCACATAATTGTGATCTTCCAATTAGAGATTTTTCTTCAAAAAATTCATCCCAAATTCTTTTCGAGTGTAATTTTATTGTGCTTTCAGATAACATATCTTCAAGTGAAATCTCCTTGAAAAGAGAATCCTCATCCATATCCATCAAATTATCCATACCATACAAAAAATTCCATCATTATTATCATTTTTTTCATGTACCCCTACATTAACTTGGTCATCAATAATTTCAATGGGTTGTTCTTGACTAGATATTTCTTGATCCAATTTTTTGGTATCTATTTTTTGGTGATACAACCTTGATCTAGTCCTTTTATACCCCACCATAAATTTCTCAAGTTTTAATTCAACTGCATACGTGCATGTACACATATATATGTACTGAACCCAATTTAAGTCAAAGAAAAATATGTGGTTTTTTAAGATCATTTGGGCAATATATATGAGAACTACTCAAAAAATTTAACCTATTCTATTTTGATATAGAGATATATATGAAATTTTTTCTTTAGAAAACAACAAAAGAGAAAAAGGAGAGGAAGAGAGAGAGAGAGAGAGAGAGAGAGAGAGAGAGGTATCTAAGGAGAGAGATTAGGTATCTAAGAAGAGAGAGGGTACCACTATGGTCATGCCCCCAAGGTAGAACCTAAGAGAGATAGAGGTATCTAAGGAGAGAGAGAGGGGTTAGCTCACTATGGTAGAAGGAGATAGGCTTGTATATAAGGAGAGATGAAGAGAGTAGGTATCTAAGAAGAGAGAGAGGGTAGCACTACATGTATAATAGAAGGAGAGAGGGAGATATGAGAGAGGAGTATATAAGGAGAGAGAGAGGGTAGCACTATGATCATACCCCAAAGGTATAACCTAAGAGAGAGATATATCTAAAGAGAGAGAGAGGTTATCTCACTATGGTAGAAGGAGAGAGGCCCATATATAAGGAGAGAGAGAGAGAGAGAGAGAGTTCTATAGCTTAAATGGAAGTCTCCTTATGAATTTATGGTAAATTTAACATGGTTTATATTGAACTAGATTTATTTAAATAGAAATCAACTCATAGAATGCTAATTTCTTAATTTAAGATAAGACTAATAAAATTAAAGAGAGAGAGAGGGAAGGTATCTAAGGAGAGAGAGGGGGTAGCACTACATGTATGACAGAAGGAGAGAGGGAGAGATGAGAGAGATTTGGTATATAAGGAGAGAGAGAGAGGATAGAACGATGGTCATGCCCTCTACGTAGAACTTGGGAGAGAGAGAGAGAGAGATCTAGGGTAGGTATCTAAGGAGAGAGAGAGGTTAGCTCACTATGATAGGAGAGAGGGAGAGATGAGAGAGAGGCATGCATATAAGGAGAGAGAGAGTTATGTAGCTTAAATGGAAGGCTACTTATTATGAATTCATGGTAAATTTAATGGTTTATATTGTTAGCTTCCTTTAAAGAGAAATCAACTCATAGTTATAATTTCTAAATTTGTAAGATGAGATTAATAAAATGAGAGAGAGAGGTATCTAAGGAGAGAGAGAGAGTAGGTACCTAAGGAGAGAGAGAGAGATGGTAGCACTACATGTATGATAGAATGAGAGAGGGAGAGATGAGGGGTATATATAAGGAGAGAGAGAGGGTAGCACTATGGTCATGCCCCCAAGGTAGAACTTGAGAGCGAGAGGTCTAAGAGAGAGAGAGGTAGAATTATGAATTTATGGTAAATTGAAAATGGTTTAAATATTGTTAGCTTCCTTTAAAGAGAAACCAACTCATAGAACTCAAATTCCTTAATGTAAGAGAAGATTAATAAAATAAAAGAATTCTTGCTATAATTTATAACACAAAATAGTAGTTTTCACTTCAACCTTATCAAATCTTTAATTTACTTAATTAAAACATATTTTATTAAGTAAACTATTGAGTTGAAAATGATAAATATTAAAATAACTATTTAGATATAGACAAAAAATTAGAAAAAATAACTACAACATAGAAATTAGAAGAGGATAGGGAACCTACAAATTACATCCAACAACTCACTATCTTGGATACTAATTTGCACTCAAATTGGACCAAATTGAAATTTTATGTTGGTGTCCTTTGTTGCATGTTGTCATCTTAGGATTGTTTAAAATGAAATTTATTCTTTAGAAATTACTTTTTCTACACACTAATAGATAGAAGCATACAAAAAAATGAGATAGAAACTAACTTATGAAGGTAAATGTAAATTCAAAAAAATAAACCTAAGCTAGTTCTATTTAAATGAAACCTAGTTTAGCCTAAATTTTTTTCCTTGAGTTGTCAATAAAGTGAGAAATAATGGATTTTAGTACATGTGTAGTTAGCCTTTGTATATCTAGGTTTAAATGTGACATATATAGAGAGAGGGAGGGAGAGAGGAAGAGAGAGATAAGGAGGGGAAGAGAGAGAGAGAGGAGGGGTTGAGAGAGATAGGGAGGGGAAGAGAGAGGGAGGGAGAGAAAGATAAGGAGGGGAAGAGAGAGAAGAGAGAGATGGGGAAAGAGAGGAGGGAAGGAGAGCTCGTTATAAGGAGGGGAAGAGAGAGATAATGAGGGGAAGAGAGAGAGGGGGAGAGGGGAGATATAGAGGAGATAGGGTGGGAGGGAGAGAGAGGTAGGTAGGAGTTAAGTATACATACAAAAAACTCTAAAATGAGTAAATAATTGAGCACAATCCCATGTAAACCTTTTGAATTAATCAGTGACAAGTTGAAAATTATTGTACCTAAAATTTATAGCTTCTCTTGCCAAAATAAGTCCTTTTGTCTATTTTCTCTATATGCTTGAATTGAAAAAAATATTAAAAAATTATTTATATGAAGCTTTTCAACCAAAAGGATTCTATCTAGTAGCCTTCCAAATAACAATTTTCCAATAAAAAAGGTTTTGGCCAAAACATTTTGAACCAAAACGTTTTCAACCAAAACCATTTCAATCGAAAAGGTTTCAACTAAAACCATCTATGTGGAATCCTTGTTGGCAACCAACTCATCCTTTTTTAGAATTTTTTTGAAACTTTCCACTTGAACAAAATATTTCTTTAGTCATAATGATTTAAAAATAAATAAAAAATTTCCTTTGTAGAGCTCAAAGTTGAGAATCCAAAAATATATATTAAAATATTTTTAAAAATATATGGCGCACTAGGGGAAATAATACTCTCCAAAAGGGTATTTTTTTAAAGTGATAAAAGATAGACAAAAGTTAACATCAAATGAAAACTATCAAATTCTGGTAAGTTCGACTTTAAAACATTATTACAAGGAAAATATACATCAATTATTTTTTTCTATGCACTAACATTAAGGTTATCTATTTGGGAAAAAAAATTTAGGGGAAATAAAAATTGTCTTTTTTGTGACGTCAACTCGATGTCATTTTTTGTTGATATTTTCAACAATTCAAAATATACTCTTAAATTTTTTTAAATGTCAAAACATTTTTTTAAAAATTTGAAAAATTACAAGCATAAACTTCATCAAGAGTTTTACATTTCATTAGTTGACATAATTTTTAAATTTAAAACATAAAGACCACTTTTATGCAATCAAATTTGAAATTTTTTGTTTATGTTGGTTGATTCCTTTATAAAAGTGTCACACAGGTTTTCATTTTCACCCTTATAATTTTGTCTTATTAAAAAAATTAATTATTATAGAATAATTATATTTCAAGAATTTTTAGTTTAATTTATATAATAAAATAATTTAAAACTTAAAATATAAATCAAACTTAAATTATAAATTGCAAGTTATAGAGAGAAAAACTAACTTTTGATCAGTCATTTCATGCCAACAATCTAAGGATAACACGTGTCCCTAGGGATTTATGCTCAAGGTGGTATGCCATTTTATTAAGGATATGATAATTCACCTTTAATACCTCTTTAGTGTACTAATTACACACTTAAGGATGAAAATAGATAAATAGAAAAGAGAGAGGAAGAGAGAAGGGAGAGGGAGATAGAGATAAGATATAGAGAGGAAAATTGAGAAAAAAGAGAAAGGAAGATATATATAGAGAGAGAGAGAGGGGGGTAGAGATAGGGATATATATATATATATAAAGAGAGAGAGAGAGATGGGAAAAAGAGAGATGTCTATATCTTTTCCTCCCTCTCTATCTCTATGTTTCTCGTTATCTCTCAATCTCTCTATGTATTTCCCGCTCCCTATCTCTCTTTCCCTTACACTTTTTCTATCCCTATTTTTCTCTCCCTCTCTCCCCATCTCTCTCCATCTCTCCCTCTTTATCTCCCTCTACCTCTCTCTATATTTCACTTCCTATCTCTATTTTTCTATCCCTCCATGTCTCTCCCTCTCTTGGTCTCTCTTAGTCTCCCTCTTTCTATACCTATTTCTCCCTCTCTCTCTTCTTCTCTCCTTCCATCTCTCCCTCTCTATATATCAACCATATCTTCCTCTCCATCTCTCTCCCCTATCTCTATCTTCCTCTCTCTCTCTCTCTCTCTCTCTCTCTCTCCCCTACTCTATCTCCTTACTTCTTCCTACATATCTCTCTCTTCCCTCTATTTTTCTCAATATATGCATCTCTCTATCTCTTTATCTTTCTATCCCTATCTCAGCTCCATCTCCCCATCTCCCCCTATTTCTCCCTCTTTATATATATCTCTTTACTTCTATATCCACTCTTTATTTCTATCCTTCTCACTCTTCATCACTATATATTTATATATCTCTCGATCTCCATATCTATCTCTATCATTCACACACACACACACACACACACACACACACACACACACACACACACACACTCCATGTTTCTTTCTCCCTATCTCTATCTCTATATATATCTCACTAATAAATATACACTCCCTATTTCTCCCTCCATGTCTCTATCTTTATCTCCCCCCTCTCTCATCTCTCTTCCTCTATTACTTGTCTCTATCATCTCCTTTATTTCTTAATCTTTCCACCTCTATCTCCATTTTCCCATCTCCCTCTTTTTATCCCTATCTTTTCCTCTCTCCTTCTCCCTATCACTCTCTCTTTCTATATCTCTCTATTTCTCTCCCCACTCCCTCCCTATCAACCTATCTATATGTTTATCTCCCTTTCTCTTCCCACACACACACACACACACGCGCGCGCACATATATATATGCATACACACATACATACATACATACATACATACATACATATATATATACATACATATATATATATATACATACATACATATATATATACATACATACATATATATATACATACATACATATATATATACATACATATATATATACATATATATATATATATATGTATACACACATATATACATATATACATACATATATATGTATGTATATCCCTCTCCCTCTCCAAATCTCCTTATATATCTATATTCCATTACTCTATCTCACCATCTTTAGGTCTCTCTATCTCTATTTCCCTCTCCCCTATATATCTCTCTCTCTTTCTCTCCCACTCTATCTCCCCCTCTCTCTCTTTATCTCTCTATTTATTTTTCTTCTTCCTCTCTTTCTCTATCTTCATGTCTACATATATCTTCCTTTCTCCCCCTCTATCTCTATACATGTACCAATTTGTGAAAAAATTAATAAGGCGTAATCTTATTGAAGAAACTATGCATACAACATGCATACATGCATACAAATTTTTGATCATCTAGATCACTCAAGGCGCGAGAGAGAGCATACGTCTAATATGCAAGACTTGGTACCTTAACTTAAACTATAGAATCCAATCCAGAAATCTTTCGATGCCCTAATATGAGGTGTCCCCAACAATTTATAGAAGGGGATCAACTTGTAACCTCATGGCATTTTACAATTAATTTGGAATCCGTCCATATGAGGATGACATGCATCCCACCACCTGCCGCACTATGGAGGAGACAGTTGTTAGGAAATCTATTGTGAACACTAACATAGCGAAGAAAAGACAATCACTTTTTGGACACTCATGAGTGAGAACGGCCCTCTTAACACCTTTAAGTGGCTACAGTGATCTTTCTTTTTTAAATAGGGTTGTGTCCTATTGTCACATCTTAACGTGGGTGACATCACGACACAGACAATCCCATGTGCTAGCTCTAGGGAAAAGGTATTGGGTCTATCAATTATGTCGGTAAAGGAGAAATGGCTAATTCCCAATCTTTAGTATAGGCATTGAATACATAATCTCTCTATACAACATAATCTTGGGAATATGCTTGATCCATCTTGATCCTTCTGGCCATTTTTCTAGGTTTAAGAGTTATCTCCAGGTCTTCAACCTGGACTCCTAGGTACCATCTAGCTTCCAGTGGATATAATTCAATTCTGGGAAAATCATATCCTGTGTGAGGATAATGTGTTAAATATTGATCCATGCATTGAGTCATTTTCCACCATAATCGAGGATTAATGTGTTCTAAGAATTCCTTCATATCTTCATTAAACCTCGAACCAATTAAATCTATATATTCTTTGAAGGAATCTTGGTGAAAAGTAATTCTACTTATTAATCCAAACTTGAGACATTTAAGCAAATTCATCTTGCTTTTCTTGGACCAATTCATTCCAAAGAATCCTCATATTTTGACATGGATACAACCATATCTACTACACCAATGCCTTATTGGGGCTTCTTGTAATCCCAGAAGTGCCAAGAAATCTCTTTCTTCATCAGAGTCGACTAACCCTTGTCCATGATAGTACTGAATAGTTTGTCTAAGTTCTTGAAGCCACTTATTGAGGAAAAATGATTCAAGTAATTTGACAACTATATCCTCTAGCAGGTAGGGGAGAACCCTTTTCTTTTCTTCATCTTCATTTACAAACATTGGAGTTCCATTGGACCTTTAGAATGAAGGGCTTTTGAAAACAAGACTAGTATAGATTGATCCTACAAGTTCTCTAGTTAAGGCATTTGCTAATGGATTATTCTTTCCTTTTATCCATTCTATATCAAAGTTATAACTAAGAAATTAAAAATACCATCCAACTACTCTTTCCTAGGCAATGTCTTTATTGGGATTCTTCTTTAAGAAACTTCTCATTGCTTGACTATCTGTGCAAACAGTGAATTTCACTAGTTTAAGGAAAATTTTGAATTTTTCCATAACTTTCTTTACAACCAATATTTCTTTTTCATAAATATGATATATGCTTTCAGTGTCGATGACGGTTCCAAATTTGTAGCCACAGATAAGCCTTTTTCCATCTTCTTCTTCTTGTTTAAGCATAATAGACCATGTTGTATCAGAAGCATCATTATACGAAAATAGTGGTAAATCTGGAGTTGGGATTTGGAGAGATGGTAAATTTTGGTACTGGGATTTAATCCTTTTAACTACTTCAGTATCCTTCAAAGACCATCCTTCCTTTTTCCCTTCTTTGAGATGCCCCTGTATGGCTTTCTTGTCTTCTGCCAATCCTTTATAAAAGGGTGACACATAGTTCAGGCATCCAAGAAACCTTTGGATTTGCTTCTTATCTTATAATATATTAAGAAATTCTTGGATACGCTAGAGAATATGTGGTTGTAGCTGGACTATTCCCTTATTAAGATGAGGACCAAGGAAATCTATTTGAGGTTGTCCAATTACCATTTTCCTAGTAGTTAAACATATTCCATGTTTTCTAATATTTGTATAAAACTCCTCTAGGTGCTGTAAATGATCAATTTCTAAATCAGAAAATACAAGAATATCATCAATATAAACTGCACAAAAATACTTTAAATGTTTTAATGCCTGGTCCATTCTTCTCTGGAAATAAGCTAGTGTTGTATAGAGACCAAATGGAATAACATTCCATTCATATAATCGTTGAGGGATTGAAAATGTTGTTTTGTACCTGTCTGACTCTTTAACCTTTATTTTCCAAAACCTAGATTTACAGTCAAACTTAGAAAACACTTTCTTATTTTCTACTCGTCTGATCAAATCTAAGCTGAATGGAATTGGGTAATTAAATGGAAGAATAATGTCATTAAGAGGTTTATAATTGATACAAAATCACTTTTTACCTCTTTGTTGTTCAACTCTCTTATTTACCAAAAATGTTGGGCATGAGAATGGGCTTTTACTTGGTCTGACGAAATGGCCTTCAAGAAGCTCAGTGAGGTGTTCATCCATTTATTTGACTTCAGTAGGGCTCATTAAATATGCAGGTTCATGTGGAATGATAGACTAACATTCTTGTCTATCTCTCCATCTTTCTATCCCTATCTCAACTCCATCTATCCCTCTCCCCCTATTTCTCCCTCTTTATATACCGCTTTACTTCTATATCCACTATTTATTTCTATCCTTCTCACTCTTCATCTCTATCTATTTATATATCTCTAGATCTCCATATCTATCTCTATCATTCACACACACACACACACACTCTCTTCATGTTCCTTCCTCCCTATCTCTATCTCTATATATCTCTCACTAATAAATATACACTCCCTATTTCTCCCTCCATGTCTCTATCTTTATCTCTCCCCCTCTCTCATCTCTCTTCCTCTATTACTTGTCTCTATCATCTCCTTTATCTCTTAATCTTGCCACCTCTATCTCCATCTTCCCATATCCCTCTTTTTATTCCTATCTCTTCCTCTCTCCTTCTCCCTATGACTCACTCTTTCCATATCTCTCTATTTCTCTCCCCACTCTCCCTCCCCCACTCCCTCCCTATCAACCTATCTATATGTTTATCTCCCTTTCTCTTCCCACACACACACACATATATATACATACATATATATATATACATACATATATATACATACATACATATATATATATACATATATATATGTATACACACATACATACATATATACACACATATATATTTATGTACATCCCTCTCCCTCTCTCTCTCCTTTCCCTCTTCCTATACCTCTATATAATATCTCTCCCTCTCTCTCCCCCTTTCCCTCTTCTTAGACCTCTATATAATCTCTCTCCCTCTCTCCCCCCCTTTTGCTCTTCCTAGAGGGTTACCTTAGAATAGTGGTTTACACTTTCTAAGAGGAAGGAAATTTTGGATTTTTTCCATTCCCCATACTGAATGGGTTCGGCCGAACCAATGAAAGCCCAAATAAAAAAAACATATTCAAAGGGGTTCGGCCGAACATGGGTTCGACCGAACCCCTTCAATATGACAAAAACAAAAAATTGTTTCATTTTCACTGTCACTTTTACTTTCTTCTTTTACCAGTCACTGTCCCAGTGCGCACGGCAAATAGAGTCTATGACGGCAACAAAACAAGGTTTCTCTCTCCGGTGAAAGCAAATTTCCGTTCATCTCTTCAAAGTTCATCATTCCAGTTTGCATATCGAGCACTATTGAGCACTAGGTATTTAAAATTCAATTTTTTTAGAGTTCAAAATGCATCTATTTGTTTAATTTTGAAACCCTAAATGCAATTTTTTTAAAATTTGTTGAATTCAAATTGCACTTGTTTGAAAGTTTTTAAAGCATTTCAATACAGTATTTTGCTTCCCCGTTTTTGCATATATATTTTTCTTGATAAACACCTTTCATGAGAAAAATGAATATCAAAACTATCAACTATCTGTTAGGGGATGAGAGGTCTATAATTTCAATGCATCTACACCTTTTCAATGCATCTACAACATTATTTCAAGTGTCAAATGCTCCAACATCACCTCCCCATCATCTACCATTTCATAGTGGACACCTTAACTATCATCCAACTAATAACACAACAAATAAACTACAGACATATGTCACAAAATAATTTTAAAACTACAAATTTAGGGTCAAATTTGTAGATGAAAATGTAAATTCCATACATGTAGGAATGAACCATGAAAGTCATCTCTTGGTTTGTTAAGGTGTCATAATATTAAATCTTATAAAAAATCAAGAATCATATCATTGATTATGTACATTACAATAAAATATCTCCATATAACAAATGAAGCTAAAAACCCTAACCCTCTTTGTCAATTCTATAGTGTGCTTGTCTAGTATTTTTAAATTCAATTGTATGTTCGAAGGTAATTTGTGTATTTACTTATTGTATTTATTTATCCTAGCTAATTAGAAAAGAAAACTCTAAAGAAATTATTTTCTTTTCATTTTGGCAAAGCCATTTAATTTGGTATGTCCTACGATTTGGCCATAAAGGTTTTCTTGAATCTTATTTAGTTTTTAGATTTAAGTGCTTTCTCATTGTCTAATTTCTTAATAAAATCTAAACATTGTTTGATCCTTATTTCCTTCTAATACCAAAATCATCCTCTTTTCCTAACTATAAGAAGTCATAGTTCAATCCCACCATGGTTGTGAATCAAGCTAAAATTGGTATGATTGGGAATATGCATGATACTAAATTTATCATAATGGAGAAGAATCATTTGACCATGAGGCCCTTGTTGAGAAAATGGTAATTAAGATATAGCTTTGATGCACACAACCTTTCTTTGGATCTTGAAAATTTGGCTAGTAATATTAATCCTAGTACAATGATTGATCTCCTTCATATACTATGTTGATTAATAAGCCATGTGGAAAGAAAGTACTTAAAGTTAAATAGGTAAAAGGATAAGCTCAACAATCCCTTTGAGTGATGTGCCATTTTCCCTCCATCCCAAGCTTCTTCTTCATGTATTCCTCCTTATTGTTTTACTCCTATCTATCTTATAATGCAATTTATTTCTCCTTCCACCAAATCTCCCCAAATTTATCCTCTCCTTTTTCCTAGATCTCATCTCATGCTTACTTATTATGATGCACATAGTTCTCTTGTCTCCACATTAGTTCTCATTAGTTTTGTTTACACTTCCCATGTTCCCCTCACTATGATATTCCTACGCAAGTCTTTGTCACTCCACACTCATTTATTATGTCACGACAAATTTATACACCACCTTCCATTTCTCATCTTGCCACTTTCATTCATGTCCTTAATCCTAGTGTGCCTCTATCTACCCTTGACATTAATGTTTAAAGGCTTGTTGAGATGAAAAGTAATGTTGATTCTTACCTAATGGAAACAAAAAAAGACATACATATAAAAATCAAACACAATTCAATTTCTATTGAAAATTTTACATATCCATTTTTTGTTGGATTTTTGGATCCTAGATTTGAGATGCACAATGTTAAAGGAGATCCCATGACACATTCAAGGTTCTTTAGTGCTACATATTTGGATTTTGTGTATGATGATAAGTTATTGGCTAAGTTCTTCCCATGAAATTTAAAATATTATGCTATTAAATGATTGTATTATCTTCCATTTGGGTCTATTTTTTAATATTGAAATTGGTCAATGCAAATATTGGGAATGTTGGATTGAAGTTTATTATTTTAGATTTTTTGACTATAAACAAGGATCTACAAAGTATATACATTCTTAACATTTGCATGTGCAAGTGAGATGAATGTTAAGAACTAAAGTTGTTAGAGGCTACCACACTTAATTATGGATCTTCTAATGCTTCATCTACATCATCCTACCCTTGTAAATTTGAAAAGAAAAATTATTTCCAAAAGGATAGTAAAAAATAATGGAAATGACCATTGTACAAACTATACATTATAAATGTTTCTAATATTATGACTCTAAAGCCTCCAAATTTTTCCTTTGTAAAATGTGCTTCAAAATTTACTTAGTGCAAACATGATTACACTTCCTCCTATTAGGCCATTAGATAAATCTAAGGTTATTCCCAAAAGATATAATGAGAAAGAATTTTGTTATTAAATTGTAGAGTTAATTGTAATTATACTCAACATTTTATGGGATTAAGGAATAATTGATTAAGGATTTGATTGATAAAAAAAAATTAGGTTGAGGGGGTTAATATTGGGGTCAATCCTTCAATTGTTCCTCCTAATGAAAATTTAAATATTTTACACTAAATAAATCTAATAAAATGGTTTTATATGAGGGTCATGAGATTGAGGTACATATACATGTTGACGAGCTTGAAATCATTGATTCACCTACATGTGAGGAATGATTTGTTGGTATTAATAAAAATTATAAGGGTACTTATTCTTCTTCTTATGTACTAGTGATTGAATTTTATAGAAATTTCTATGGACTAACCAGTATTCAAACTTAGGACCTCCCATTTGGTGTTAGGATGCTCTACTATTGAGCTAATGGCTCACATTGTGATGAGTCCTTTTATGGCTTAGGTGTGTATCATTTCTCCAACACACTCCCTTGAGCCACAACATAGGTGTCAAATGCACCTAGCTTGGCTCTAATACCATGTTGAAATTTCCATGAACTAGTTAGGATGCAAATCTCCACCACTAAGCTACCCACCCACTTTATGACAAATCAATTTACGGTTTAGGTATGCTAATTTTTTTGACACCTTTTTCACATTGTGAGATATTACCAAATAATTATAATGGTCCTTTGGTTTTGTGTGGATCATGAACCATGTAAGGGTGTGTTTATTGATCTTACTCACCAATAAAATGTATGCATTGAATAATTTTTGTTTTATCATCATTTTATAATACTTTAAAATTGACTAATGATATGTTGATTGAAACTATAGGATACATTTGGTCTAAAAGATGAGGGAAGTTCTTATTCTATGTCATATTATTTCTTCTTTAGATGTATCTCATATTTTACTTGGGTATCCATGGATAAAGCAATATCAAGCAACATCATCTATGTCATGCCATCAAGGTATCAAATATGTTCACACTAGTAAAGAGGTTACAATTGCAAGAGATCCATATATGCCTTTATTTTAGATTAAGTCATTTAACCTTAAATAATTTTAAGAACATACCTAAGGATCCTCTATATAAGTGCAAGGATTCTTTGCCTAATTTGTAAAAATTTCAAAAGGAATAACAATGGTGGGAAAATCAAGACAAGATGCAACAATTTAGAATTCCTAAAGGGTTTACAATTATTAGAGCCAAAGTAGGTTATATGTAGGTTTTATATTATAAAATGATTCAAGAATCTATAAGGCCAAAAGAACCATAAGCATTGCAAACTTTAGTTCAGAAGCATAAGGGATTGGATATTTTCATTCCTAAACATGGTTTTCATAAAAAAAATTACTCATGTAGCAAGGAAGGATGAGGATTACAAATGATAAATCTATATTTTCTTCATCTTAAAAGGGTCTTCAAACTACTTGGGTATCAAAGAATGATTTACATAATAAAAAGTTGAAAATCTACAAGTAGAAATACCAAGTTACAAAAACAAGAATAATCATTATGGTAATAGAAAGAGAAAATGCTTCCTCTTAAAAAACATGTTTATTAAGAGTTCTAATTTACATAGTGTTGAGAAGCACATAATATAATAAACATGATTCAAGTACCAAAACATTAAGTATGATGATTGGGATGAGAGGATCAACTTGGGGAGGATTATTATAACATCATTAGTTGGAACTTTTTAATTTTATCTCTTTGTGTTGGTGTTGTTTTTAATGTTCTTAATTAGAGTGCGGATGATGTTAATATACATTTAATGATGCATTTTGAAATTTATTTAGTAAAGGTCTCATTTTGTACATCTTTAGTAATTGTATAAAAATTTGGAATATTTTGGTTAATACATCTTATTGGAAAACCATTCATTGAAATTTTTTGAAGCCCACAACCGAATGGTTTGTGATGACCTCTTGCCTTCAGAATTTCTATTATGCTCATCAATTTCAAACCATTTTGGGGTTCTTGAATGTTTTTAAATTTTAACAAACTCATTACAAAAAGATGGATTTTGAATTTCTTTTTCTTTTTCACATTTAGGTTCTCTCTTCTTATGTAATTTGGAGACACGTTGAGTTTCATTGGTTCATGTGAGATATTTATAACAAGTATGCAATGAAGTCAAACTTTATTAGATTTGATTCAAGTAATATGACATATTTATTTTGCTTTCCAATCTATAATTTTTTGATGTTCTTGGCTATATAATTGAAGTTCATTTATGTTAAAAACTATTAGATTAAATATCTTTATCCCCAATTATTTTCAAATGATTTTATACTTTAATCTTTGTATTCTTATTCTTTCTTTCATCATTTCATTTAAAATTTGAACCATTTAAGGATGCTATGTTATAGATTATAGTTGTCTTCCAATTCTTTTAAAATCAAGTTAATAGTATGAAAATATTATTGATGAGTAGATGAATTATTACAAGTTCTATTTTTTAGATTTGTATTCTCTTTATCTAGATATATTATTTACCAAGTCTCATTATTTTTTAGGTGTCTTGTATATATATATATAACATGGAAAATGTAGACCATGTTCCACATGCCAGATTCTTTGTTTTGATACTAGTAATGAGATAAAAGGTAAGGAGATTCGTGTACAGGTGCAAGCAGGGGATATATGAGTGTAGACCATGCATGTTAATGTGCATAGTCCTAGAAAAACTAAAAGATGAACTTGAGAGGGACTAGTGCATATTCAGAGACAGTGTTGCTATTCTTTCCCTTGTGGGAAGAGTAAATAGTGACATTCCTTAAACAAATGCAAGATAGTGTCCACAAAGAAATGATAAAAGCCACTTGTTTTCCATTTTATCAAAATGTGCGTAAAGTTAGGGGATACCAGGTCACTATATGTGTCGATCATGCTATGGCCTCATTGATCTACCCATGATTTCTCACAACACATGGTGTACATAGTGATGTTCCCCTTAAACAAATACAAGATAATTGTACGAAAGAAATGATACAAAAACCACTTGTTTTCCATTTTTATCAAAATGTCGTAAAAGGAGTTGGGGATACGGGTCACTAGATGTGTCGATCATGCTATGGCCTCATTGATCTACCCATGATTTCTCCACGGCCCCATGGTCTATGCCCAAACATGTGATTCATTTGTGTTTCGCGGGTTGTATCTTGAGGAGGTCCCGTTTGGGCTCAAAGTTATTCTGGACATTCCACCATATGTTGGTGGGGGTGTGGTAGGATGTGATAGGCCCACCTATAGATCAAGCGGATATAGACCACCCCAATGTTTAGAGTATTGGTTGGTGGTGGTCTCCTACTCTCACCCCCAGCTCAGCTATGGAGATGAAGGTTTGTTGTTTGCTTAAAAGGAAACAATTGTTGGAAACACTGTGGGTGACATGCAAAGCTGCCACCACTAGGATATCGATGATCGTGTAGATGGGTATTTTGATATCCTAGACATTCCCGATCCACCATTTTCAACCTGATGGACCACCATGGATCCTTTTACAGTGGCCGATATCCCTACTCCTACACAACTTGATGCACTTACAGGAGATATGTCACGCATGAATCTACATTGTTTGGCTGAGGACCTGTTGGAGGCATATGCCCACATTTCATCAAACAATGGGATTGGTATAGAGCATGTTAGAGATCATTTGAGACATAGAGGTTGTTCAGTTCCAGGATCCCATCACTCTCAGCCGAGCACTAGTGCGCATCAGAATCCACCTACAGTTCATACGGTAGCTGCACAGACTATGGGTTTTACTGATATGTTGATTGGTTCTAGTTCATCATCACCGATACCACCTCACCTTCATAGTCCTCTACATTCATCATTTCTATCATGACATGGGATAGATCAGATGGATGCATATGTTGATTCATCGCTTGATCGTTTGGTGGATATGGTGGAGGCGAATGTTTCAGAGGACTTAGGTCATCCGATATCAGATGATGTGCATGTATGTGTGCATGTGCATGTTTCAATTCTTTTTTTTTTATTTTTTAATTTTTTTTTAACTAGATATTCATGTAAGTTGATATATATGTGTATATATATTGTTACAGGTGGACATACCTCATATCACTCCTAGCCTTGGTCCAGATCGTGTGCATGATCGATGTGACTCTGTGGATGAATATGCTATTAGTGGACATGTGAGTTTTCATAAAATATATATTTATGTATGCATAGATAAATACAAGTTCTAGATTGATATTTAAAAAAAACTTTCATAAAATTTATTTAATAAAAATTATATGTATTTAACACATCTTGTACACAATTTTACTTGTAGGGCTCAGCACATCCATCAGAGCAAGACCGTTCTCATTTAGATGGCCATTCGTCTAGGAGTATACATTCATATTAGGCCATGCATTCTAGATTTATGATCTTTACCACATGATGTGTATTTGATTATATGATGATCTTTAAAATTTAGTATTTGATATTTGATGATCTCTAACTTACACTTGCTTATATGATATACATACATTTGCTTATTTTTTGATCTTTAGTATTCGACATTTGATGATCTTAAATTTACATTTTGCTTTTATGATATATGTACACATATTTTTTTATATGATATATACATACATTTGCCTCTTTGCTTATAATATGTGTTATGTTTATATGTATTGAATCCCTTTACATATATGTACATGTGTTTGCTTATGGTTTAAACATGTTTACACGTAATATATGTATGCATTTGCTTTCAATATTCAATATACATACATGTTTTCTTATTTTATGATCTCTTACAACTTACATTTTCTTATATTCAATATACATTTGATCTCTAGTAGAATTTTAGGGAAATCAATGCCATTTTATAATTAAGTTCATTCATGTTGATCACAATAAATATTTTTTTAAAAATGACTTAAGCAACATGAACCATTGAGTTGAGAACAAGATATAATATTTTTGAAAAGTAACTTGAAATTTAATTCAAATATAATTTCAAGAAAATTCAATTCAAATTATATCGAGCTATTATACATTTTTGACAAGTAACTTGAAATTCAATTCAAATATAATTAAGAAAATTTAATTCAAATTATACCTCTATTATACATTTTCGACAACTAACTTGAAATTCAATTCAAATATA
>VDFB02000363.1:86367360-86391138 GCA_007258455.2 Sequoia sempervirens
GGCTTGATTGAGTGACAAGGTGGAGTGATTGCTGTAATGAAGAACTTGCTAGGAAAGCTAACCAAGTTAAAATGTACACCTATACATACATCATTGTGGTAATATAGACCTATGTCATAAAACACAATTGAATCCTATTAGTTCCAAAGTATTTTAGCAAAGAAGAGATAGAGGAATTTCCAACATGAGGCATAATTCAATCATAATATAATAAAACCATTAATCCATAGTTCTATGTATAAATGGAATGTTGTAGAGGAAAAGATACACATTTAATTTGCAAGGCATAACTCAACAATATGAAAACATATAGTAGAATATTGTACATTATTCTCAGGATTTTTTCTTATTTGTGAGAAATGCAAACCTTCCATGCTAATTTTCTCTAAAACACACAAATATAGGGGGCAGTGTAATATCCCACCCTTTCCTAAATTTTTCCATAGCTAGTGATATGATAATATCCCAACAACTCTATGAATTTTAAAATTGAATGTTATGGACTATATTAAAATTATTTTGTGGACTAATAAACTAAAGAATATTCTTGATATTTAATTACACGTCTCTTGAGAAAAACAATGATTTAATATCTTATGAGTATTAAATTAGATTATGAGTATAATTTAAAGAATTATAGTCATGATTTTGTAATTGTCATGTAATAGACATAAATATCATTCATTTTGTTGGTAAAACTACATATTTAGAGTAATATTATGAAGGTTAAATTTAAATGGTTTATCTAGCACTCAAATAATCATTCTAGACTAATAGTTGATTTAAAATTTCTTTTACAATGATTATTGATTATATTTAATAAAAAATACTTGATATTCCCACCAAGTTATTAAGGGTGCAAATCAACTATTGACATGGACTAAACTATTGCAAACAAGGTAAATATATAGTAGGAGTATCAACTAATGGTGAGGCACTTTAAGTCTAATCAAACATACAATATAACAAATAATATTAATGAAATAGTGGAGAAAATAAATAAATATTCAAACCTCATGAACACTAGAATTATAATATGGAGAAACCCTTTCAAAAAATCCCACTACTAAAGAGATATGAAACTTTTATTAATATTCATAACAAGATTATAACAATCCAATCCACTCAATCTTCTTTAGTCTAATGTTTTGGCTATTTCTACATAACACTATTTAAACCTTATGTCATACATTAAATTATATATAGAGCAAGGGAAACAAGAAATGATCAATTAATTTATGTAATGAGTGGAAAAAAATCATGGTCCACAAGAAAAGAACCCATGCCCCACTATGCATTGGAACATGTACACAAAATATAAACGAACTAATGATATAGGACCTTAAATCCCATAACCTTGATAGTAACCACTCCCAATACTAGTGCTTTATGATGAAGATGTCAACTACAATAAGTCTCATCTATTATGAAAAGATGCTCCACTCTTCCCAATGTAACTCCTAGTACAATAATCATCACGATCTCCTTATTTAATTTTATTATAATAATATCTTGAGCCCATTGCTTACCTTTTCATTTTTTCTCACATATCACACTATAAAATTTTGGAGCTCATTTTCACTTTGCGAGAGTCTCTCGAGGGTTTTAATGGTGTCCAAATTGATATTTTTTAGCTTAATGCATCAAGCTCATTAATATTTTTAATTTTAAGAAAATATTAAAATCAAAGCTCTAGACTGTAATTTATGCCCTTTAGAAAGAATTTAGAAAAAAGCAACATTAAAGATAAGATTTTAAGTGAATGGAACACTAATCCCAACTTACACCAACCAAGTACAAATGGGTATTTAGCTTCATGGAGATTCATTCATGGTTGGTGATGGTGCATGAGTAGGCTAATAGAGGAAGAAAGACCATATGTTCATTAAGAAGAAATTGGGAGAAAAAATAAGCTAAGTTTAAATTTGTAATGATAAGAGGATCTTGATTGAATTATATATATATAGTTCATATGAGAACCAAGGATAACATACTAGAGTAAATAAGCTTTGATAATAAAGGAATCTTGTAAGTATGGGGAAGAAAAATATATCAAACTAAATGCACTACCAAAAGATAGATCAATTGGGATTTTTTTATATGAAAGTGTGATATTTAATTGAAATCCTAATGTATTAATGTTGTATCTTCAACAATCTTGGAATGAGTACTTGGATGCCTATGTTGTCAAAAGATATTATTATTTTACTATTAATTCTCCTCATGTTGAAATTTCCATGAACTAGTTAGGATGCAAATCTCCACCACTAAGCTACCCACCCACTTTATGACAAGTCAATTTACGATTTAGGTATGCTAATTTTTTTGACAGCTTCTTCACATTGTGAGATGTTACCAAATAATTATAATGGTCATTTGGTTTTGTGTGGATCATGAACCATGTAAGGGTGTGTTTATTGATCTTACTCACCAATAAAATGCATGCATTGAATAATTTTTGTTTTATCATCATTTTATCAACAAGCATATGCATATTTGAGGGTTTATTTAAAATTGACTAATGATATGTTGATTGAAACTATAGGATACATTATTTTACCTTAATTTTTGTTCTAAAAGATGAGGGAAGTTCTTATTCTATGTCATATTCTTTCTTCTTTAGATGTATCTCATATTTTATTTGGGTATCCATGGATAAAGCAATATCAAGCAACATCATCTATGTCATGCCATTAAGGTATCAAATATGTTTGAACACTAGTAAAGAGGTTACAATTGCAAGAGATCCATATATGCCTTTATTTTAGATTAAGTCATTTAACCTTAAATAATTTTAAGAACATACATAAGATCCTCTATATAAGTGCAAGGATTCTTTGCCTAATTTGTAAAATTTTCAAAAGGAATAACAATGGTGGGAAAATCAAGACAAGATGCAACAATTTAGAATTCCTAAAGGGTTTACAATTATTAGAGCCAAAGTAGGTTATATTTTGGTTTTATATTATAAAATGATTCAAGAATCTATAAGGCCAAAAGAACCATAAGCATTGCAAACTTTAGTTTAGAAGCATAAGGGATTGGATATTTTCATTCCTAAACATGGTTTTCATTAAAAAAATTACTCATGTACTATACATACATATTCATGTATATGTGAATATATCTACATATGTATACATACACATGCACGTATCTAAATATGTATATATGTATATATGTATATGTAGATATGTAGACAAATTCATGTATTCATAAATATGTATATATGCATGTATATATGTATATACATACATTTATTTTCTATATGTATATATATAAATACATATATACATATACATAAATACACACACATATGTATGTATGTATGTATGTGTGTGTATGTATATTTATGTATACGTATATACATGTATGTATATGTATATGTGTATGCATACATGTATATATATGTATATATGGATACACACACATTTTGATTTTGTTTTGTAAGCATCCTCTTTTGAGGACAACCCTTTGTTGATGATGTTGAGTATTAGTTTGTTGTAAGTGTGTTTATTATTTTAATATCATTTTAAAACAATATTTTATTTATTTATAAATTTTGGTATAATCACTAATTTTATAATATGTTTGTGTGTGTAGGTTGAGTTGCATAATTGTTAGGGGCACACACAATCAACACAATGCAAGATAATAACTAATTCAAGGGATCGAAGTTCAGTTTCTAGTCAAGCAAAGAGAGGCAGAATGTTTCATTAATAGCATTTGCTACACATACATAAACACTTTTATATCTTTATGACACATTCATAACTATTTTCATGAATATATATTGGTGATATTTTGTAGTCTAAGAGACAATGTTGGCCTCATGTCACTGTATATGATATTTTCATGATGTATTATGTATGTCTTCATGACCTTATCAAGATCAATATATAAATATTTTGTGCATATTCATAGCAAATGGTTTGTGCTTATTCTATCTATCTATATTACCCTTTATCTCTATCTCTCTTTATCACTATCTCTCTCACATATATATGATGTGCATGAATGTTGAATGGCATACATGTAATGAACCCATACTAGTTCTAACTCTATTTAGCCTATCAACAAATAAAGATTCAACATTGGTCTTCTAGATTTACATACATCTTAAGAATTTACTACCATAATCCATAAGACAAAGCAACAATAACCCATATGGGTGTTTAGACTCACAAGTGAAAGTCAAAATGTTATAGCTAGCTATCCCTTCACTAAAAATAGTAGGGTTTTTAGTTCAAACAAGGAATTACCCCATTTTATTGTATGGTTCTATATACTAAAACCCTATCTCCAATAACACACATAAAGTAAAAAAAATATCTACTATGTTTGGCATCATGAATGCAACACAAGCTTCTAAATGTCCTAGGTAGAGCAATAGATTTCCATTCACATAGTAGAAATTACAAGCTAATGCTTTTTAACATGATTTCTAGAATTTCATACAAGTATAGCTTTTTCTCTTACATTACATATAAAAATACTAAAAAGAACCTTCATAAAAAATCATACCTCATTACCACCAAGTAAAAACAATAAGGTTTACATACTCGAATTTCACAAGCTTCAAAAATGTATAATTTGCACTACCTTCTTCCTCCTTTTGCCTCTATCCTCCCCTTTTCCCTCTTTCTTTTCCTTTTAATCTTTCCTTGATTTCCACCATTTTTGCCATATTCTCTACATGTTTCCCATTTCCACTTCCTTTGCTTTTATTTCTTCCCACTTTGTGAACAATAAAGTCCCACTCTCTCTTCACTTACTCATCATTCAAGTTTCCTCGAATAGCGTACCTCAACATTAATGCTTGATACTTAATATGATGGGGCCAAAAGGTGGGGTGGCCACTTTTTGGCCCCACATCTTTTTGCACTCGCTCTAATAAGGTTTGTCCTTTTGATAATAGTAATGTCCAAAGGTGGCTCTTGTTTGCATGTGGATACATTTATACCAAACATCAACTTTTAGTGATATGTGTGAAGATTTTGTAGTGGTTCTATATATTGTTCTTATTCTCTAAATATAAAGGAGGATGAATAATCAAGTCATGATGGACTAATGAAAGAAGATGAATTGAATAGTGATAGAAACTAGTCTACTATAGTTAGTGATGTTGAAAATACATTATATAAAATTATGCAGGCATTCTCATATTACTTAGAATCTCTAGTGTTACAATATGAATAGTATTTTAAACACATGATAGACCTTTTTCTAGAGTGTCTCTACAAACTTGTGACCATTGAATTTGCTTGGGAGTATAGAAAATTGCATTATAATACATCAAATAATAGGGTAGAGAATGTAATTGTTAATTTTATGGTTTCCAAGACCAAACTTTGTAAATGATATTAATTGAGGGCATGAAGACACAATCAAGTCTTTGTTCTTGATGGTTTGATTTATATTTTCAATCAATGGTTCCATTTATACACACTACATGAGGAAATTGTTCAATAAGAGTAACTTATAGTTTTAGTCAATTATATTTCAATTTGTACACACTACATGAAGATATTGAACTAGCTTCATTTGTTATATGGAGATATTTTATTGTAATGTACGTAATCAATGATATGATTCTTGATTTTTTATAAGATTTAATATTATAACACCTTAACAAATCAAGCTATGACTTTCACGGTTCACTCCTACATGTATGAAATTTGCATTTTCATCTACAAGTTTGACCCTAAATTTGTAGTTTTAAAATTATTTTGTGAGCTTAACCCTACATTTCTAGTCTTTAGGAATGTATTTATCTCCATTTTTTAGACTATGTTGAGAGCTATTATAATGTTTTTGCACTAACTTTCGGAGGAAACTCGTTTTTCCTTACTCAAACCCTTGGATTATGCAAAACAGGGAAGCAAAATACTATATTAAAAATGCTTTAAAAACTTTCAAACAATCAAACAAGTGCAATTTGAATTCAACAAATTTTTAAAAAATTGCATATAGGGTTTCAAAATTAAACAAATACATGCATTTTGAACTCAAAAAAAATGGAATTTTAAATACCTCGTGCTCAATAGCGGTCGATATGCGAATTGGAATGATGAAGTTTGAAGAGAGGACCCGAAATTTGCTTTCGCCGGTGAGAAATTTTGTTGGGTCGCCGTTCGTTTGGATTATGTTCGCCGCGCGCAAGGACAGTGACTGGTAATTCACAGTGAAAGTGTGAAAGTGAAAGCACTTTTTTTGGTTTTGTCATATTCAAGGGGTTCAGCCGAACCACCTTAAATATGACTTTTTTTATTAGGCTCGGTGGGGGTTCGGCCGAACCGCTTTTCTATGAAGAGTGTGGAAATTTTGAAATTTCCTTCCTCCACAAAAGTGTAAACCACTTATGTGGCTTCACCCACCTCATTTCGGCCTTGTATCCAAGACCCATCCATGCATCCATCATTGCATTCTTCATCAGGGTTTGAGCTTTTCCCTAAGTTGATATTAAGGGAGGTGTTAGAGTAATTAAGATAATCTCTTGATAATTAATTAATTATTAGGTACCTTATTACTTTAATTACTTAAGTTAAACTTATGAGTGTTTTTTAGTATTAGATTGGGTTATTTATAGGTTAGTTTGTCTCATTACATGAGATTAGGACACTTGTCACAATCTAATCAAATCCTCATCTAGAATTTCTACTTTTTCTTTTATAATCATTGATTTTTGTATTTTGTAATAATCCAGGTATTCATTTGAAATACAATTATAAGGTAATCTCAATATTGGATGTTTGTGTGGATTGACCTTTCTCTCTTGGTTGCATAGCAAATTAGTTGCTTTAATCTTTTGTTTGTGATAGAAATTTTGGTTACAAGTGATTTCTAGGAGTTGTGGGGTTCACTATCAACTACAACAATGTGTATCGATTCTAGGACCATCAACAAAATCATAATTAAGTACAAATTCCCTTACCAAGGATGGATGATATCATGGATTGCTTGAATGGAGCAAAGTACTTCATAAAGATAGATTTAAAGAGTGGGTATCACTAGATCAAGATACGAGGAGATGAATAGAAGACAACATTCAAGATAAAAGAATGATTGCATGAGTGGTTGGTAATGTCATTCAGACTAACCAATGCATCAAGCACTTTCATGGGGCTCATGAACAAAGTACTCAAAGAATTTTTGAATAAGTTTGTTATTGTCTATTTCTATGACATTCTAATTTTTAACAAAACATTGGAGAAACATTGATGTGTGTTTGTAGAATTTTTGAGAGGTTGAGAGAAGAGAAATTGTTGATAAATTTAAAGAAATAAAACTTTATGAAAAAAGAGTTAGTGTATTTGGGGTTTGTAATCTCAACTGAAGGTCTTAAGATGGATCTAGAGAAAGTTAAGGCTATCATAAAATAGCATACACCAAGGAGTATTATTGAGGTAAGATCATTTCATGGATTAACTAGTCTTTATAGAAATTTCATTAAGGATTACAAAGGTATATGTGCACTCTTAACTAAAATAGTGAGAGGATATAGAAAAATTTATATGGACTATAAGAGTGGCCAAGAGTTTTAATTTTTGAAAAAAAAAGTTATATAACAACCTATTTTAGCACTTCTAGATTTTAACAAAGTATTTCAAGTATATTGTGATGCTAGTGGAAGTGCCATAGGAGTAGTGTTAAGTCAATAAGGAAGGCTTGCTGCATATTTTAGTAAAAAAATCAATGATGGTAGGAAAAAGTGTTCCTTTTATGATTAATAATTTTATGCTATTGTTCAAACATTGATGAAATGGAGACATTATATATTGCATAAAGAATTTATTTCATTCACTTCTCATCAAGCCTTGTAGTATTTGAATAACCAAGTCAAATTAAATGAAAGACATTTGAAATGGGTCGAATTTTTGTAAAGTTATACATTTGTGCTGAAACATAGAAGTGGGAAGTTGAATAGAGTTGCAAATGCTTTGAGTAAGAGGGAAAATATTTTGGTAGGGATGAGAATTGAAGTTGTTGGGTTTGAAGAGCTCAAACATTTGTATCCAAAAGATCCAAATTTTTCATAAGCATGGAGAGCTTTCCTAGAACCTATCACCATGGATAAAACATAATGGTTGGACTATATAATCTAAAATGGCAAGTTATTTAGAAGTCAATTATGCATTCCAAGAAGTTCCATGAGAGATAACTTGACAAAAGAAAAGTACAATGGAGAATTAGCAAGACATTTTGGAAGAGCCAAAATAATTACCTAAGTAAACGAGATTTAGTATTGTCCATAGTTGTATTAAGATGTGAAAAAGTTTGTACAAAGTTGTAGAGTATGTTAAATGGCTAAGAGAAAAGGCCAAAATATTAGTCTATATCAAACTTTGCATGTACCACGAAGAACATGGGAAGACATTAGTAGGGATTTTGTATTCAGTTTACCAAAGAATTAGAGAGGTCATGATTTCACTTTTGTGGTGGTTGATAGATTTTCCAAGATGATACATTTCATCTTAATAGAAAACAAAATATAGTTCATATTGCAAATATATTTTTCAATAAAGTGATTAGACTTTATAGACTACCCAAGAGCATATTTTTTGATAGATACAAAATTTGTTGGATATTTTAGGAGGAAATAGTGGATAAAGTTGATAACTTTGAAATTTAGTTCTACACATCATCCACCAACTAATGGTCAAATAAAAGTCGTAGTCAAAAGTTTAGGAAACCTTTGAAGATGTTTGGTAGGAGAAAAGCCAAAGGGATGGGACTTGATTTTTCCATAGGAAAAATTTACATACAACTTAGTTAATAGGAGAACACAAAAATCACCATTCCATATTGGATATAAAAGTAGTCCTATAAATGTTCTAGAACTGAGGAACTGATTGATAAGGAGAAGAAAAGTGTGTGTAGAATATTTTGTGTAACATGTGAAGGATCTTCATGAGGAAGTAAAGAAGCATTTCATTAAAATGAATAATCAAAATAAGGAGAAAGCATATCAAAGAAGATTCAAAGAATTCAAAGTTGGAAAAGAGGTTATGGTCCACCTTAGGAAAGAAATGTTCCCTAGAAGAACATATAATAAACTAAAGATGAAGAAATTTGGGCCTTGTAAGATTTTGAAAAACACGAATCAAGGAACACTTGTGAAGTGGAGCTGCCAAGTGGGATCAATATTTCCTTTATATTCAATATTGATTTACCAAAGTATCACGACTTTAGCAAATAAAGATGGACAAGACATAAGCTAGCATTTATTTCAGAGAGGGAAGAAATTGAGGAGATCTTAGATAGCCATGTGGGAAGGAGCGCAATAAAAAAATAGTATGAAGAATACTTGGTCAAATGGAAAGAAAAACCTATTGAAGATTTGTCAAAGTTATCCAAATTAGAGGTTGACTATATTGGTTTTCCTCAACCATTGAAAATGTAATAAGGTCACTTCTTAAACTACCTTGGGTGTTTGATGCAAAAGCATCTAGAGGTTTAACAACAATCTTGCATCATCTAGGAAAATAGTTTCTTTTTAGTTTTGTAAATACCCACAAAACTTATTTCCTCTAAAAAATCTTGTGGAATGGTCTAGAACATAAAAAGTTTCCAAAAGGGCTAAAAATAATAGGGCCTCTATTTTTATAAAGTTTGCATTTGTGTATGTATGGACCTAAAACTTTATTGAAAGCTCCAAAATTGCAAAATGAACATTGTGGGTAAACTTCAAGCCAAATTCAAGTCTAGATGTCAAGTTATTAACAATTCAAGTTTTGAAAATCTTGAACAAAAAATTAAATTAAGCTTTGAGGCTTTAAATAATGGAATGAGGCCCCACAATTTGGGAAAATTGAATGAGTTAAATTTCAAGGGTGTAGAGCACTCTAAGCTCTTTAGTTTATAAAAAAAGCAAGCTCAATTAGGTGCCCACATCAAAAGTTATGACTCCCAAAAGTTGTGCTATTTTGGGAATTGTGAGTTACACTTTCTTACAGATGGCCAAGTGCATTGATGGTTAATTTGGTAATTCCAAGATACAGGAAGATAGCAAGGTAGAGATAGTTCATGAGCAAGGAGAAGGGTAAAACAAACAATATCAAATTTGAAGCTCCAAAAGAGGAAGAAAAATCTAGAAAGGAGAGGACTCTATTGTTGAGGATTTAATCCTCTATTTTATTTCATATTTTTTTGTTTGTAATAAGAGATTATTTGAATAATTGAATCCGTATATTTGAATATATTAAATCTATGCAGTAAGTGTGTTATGTGAGGTAAACCTCATCATAATCATTTAATTTACATTTTTGTGTGGGAATAATAAAGACAATAATAACATAATTTCCCTTAATAATATACCTTAGTATTCTTTGAAAGGAAGCTTAGATGCAAAAATACTTCCCACATTAATCTAGGAGAGGAGAATGTAGAAGAAGCATGATCTAAAACATTTCATTAAAAAATATTAACACAAAAACCGTACAACTATAGTATGATAATTTATGTGAGAAAAACACTTTTAGGAGAAAAAAATCACACTCCAAAATATGAATCAATTGTATTATTAGCAACAAATGTTACAATACAATATCCAAGCACATGCCCTTGCAAGAGAATCACCATGTAAATCTAGAGCGATTTTGGTAGCATAATAGTACTTATAAGTTCACTCTACATAGTCCATCATGAGCACGAAATAAATGCATAAATCACAAATAAAATATTATCTAGTGAATTTGTAAACCATATACCAATATACAAGAGGTATGGAACCCAAACACTCATGTCACAAGTTCCAAAACCATAGACTAAGATGGGTATCCAACTATGTCTAGAAGATTCTCTTATGGTTTTTCATAGTTGAAATAACTGGTCATAGTTGAACACCCAAATTAAGTGCCTCAATTTGTCTGCATTATCTCTACAAAGATGTTTTATAACATGTCATAAATTATCATATATTGCTCGCCAAAATTTAATGTAACCTCTCCCTTACATGATCTTACACATCATAGAATCCATCATTAATAATTCTCACATCTTACAATCCTATAAAATGCTCTTACACATCATAACAACATTGGATTGATGTAATACAAAGTATAGAGAAATAATGCATAGTAATATTTAATCATAAGTGCAAAGAAAAATAAAAAACAAAATTTCACCACAAAAGTAACCAATTTCTTCTTATTCCTCTACTTTCCCTCCAATACAAAAGATCTCCAATTTTTTAATACAATTACCACTCCATCACATTCTAAAATGTAAATCTTAATAAATTCTCTCACCAAAAATAGATAAAAGAAAACATCCTAAAATAAATAAAAACATAATTTTGAAAAAAATACCTAGTTATTTGGCATTGAAGTACAAAAAGACTTAAAAAAATTATCTCATAAGCCTTAAATAAATGAATCATGCAACCCAAGCTCACACTTAAACACTAAATTATTAAATGTGGAAATATCTTTAAAAAATTTAAAAAATATTAAATAATTTTTGAGATCTTTTAAGCATGTAAGGCGATTGAGCCAGAGGGGCAGAAGAGTGGTAAACGTAGAGAGACAGAAATCTATAGGTGATGTGTTTTGGTCCCATGAATGTCTGTATGATTGACAAGAAGCATATTTGCTGAAGTTTGCAACAACGATATTGCTCAAGTTTTATGGCTCCCCACCAAACAGGATATCAATTGTGATTTATGAGACCCCCTTTTGAAAATTCCATAAGGGGGTTGTTTTTCCATTTACCTTATACATTGTTCATACTGGATGTGCACACCCTACTCTACAAAAGATTGAACATTTGTCTCCTCTGTGGAGTACACATCATTCCAATTAAGCCCATTTAGACTGTACAGAATTTTACATGGGGTTTTGTCAACTTCCTAATGTGGAAAGGCCATTTCATCTCTCAACCAATTCAAGCTCTACTAAATAGCAGAAGTTTGTTAATAAGTTGAGATTTTATACTCTTTCTGCAAGCTAAAATGATAAATAGGAAAGATTTATTAGGTTTATATAGTCTAGCCAACTAAAAGCTATATATCAATTACAATGCAGTCTGCAATCACTAATGCACTCAGCCTCACCAGGAAGTTCTACAAGAAAGATTGTATGAAGACATAAGGACGGCATAACTTTTCCTCCTATGCATTTTTTACTTATATTTGGGTGCCGGTTATCTTTTTTCGACCAAGCCACACAGAATTTAACATGAGAAATTAGCAAGAAGATCAATGGTTTAAGAACTATTTCATGAAATCTTGCTTGAGAGCTCCACCTACATATTTATCCACACTATCTCAATGCTTCACAAATATGAAATTGCCTTTACCTGATAAAAAAGAGACCAAGCTGAAGAATGAGCTATATTTGACTGACTGGCTAGTCTAATCTTTCATGTTCTTTTGACAAAAATAGGGAATTGTCAATAACAATTAATCAGCTGAAGTTCCATCAGGTGATGCGGGTGCCGGTTCCTTCTTCTGAAGTATAACAGACGGTATGTTAGGGCCGATGGATAATGCCCAAGTGACAAATCTGTCTGAAAATTAATCTTGTTAGTGCTTAACATCAATCACGACAAAGTCCAAACTGCCATCTCTTTCATTTGGAACTAGAGTCAAGATAGATGAATAATGGTTTCAGGCAAATTCACCGTCAATAAATTCACTTCCAACAATTCATCGCTAATAATTTTATCATCATATGACAAATTCATCCAGTGGAAAATTCACTGCCACCAATATGATATAAATTACTGAATTTTCCACAAAATGAATTTATCATAATGATGAATTGTTGGCAATGAATTCTTAGAGGTGAATTTGTTGATAGTGAATTGTCCTAGAGCCATGAATAATACATCTCAGTAAATAACCACTTGTATCTAACCACTTGTATCTGCATTATTTGAAGCTTGAACATGCATCAATTCACTTCTAATCTCAAAAGCTCAATGACATCTGAAGCTCGCCATCAACGATTAGATCCGCACACATCTAATCACTAAAAAAGTTAGTGTCACAGTATCAAAATTCATGTCATTGCATGTCTTTCAATATATTTCTAAATTGCAGCTGGTCCAGGTATATAAGGTACATCAACTTAATAATTTTACAGATTTATCAATTATTCAAGGCTTTTAGTGTGGGTATAGTAGCCTAACAAAAACCAAGGTGCGTCTCGTTACTATTATTTTTACAACTAATTAGAATGGACAAATCTTTTATTTTATGCCATGTTCCACAGCTCTGCATCCCCATTCCTTTGTGCCCGCCCCCATTTCTTATACCCCCTTCCTCGTTCCCATGTCATTTTCCTATTTAAATATAGATGCTCGGTTTTGGGGTTCTTTTGGGTGTTCCCCTATTGATTTGCTGGATTTCCTGTCCCACTCGAGAAGGGGTTCAGTGGAAGGTAGATTATATGGAAAAGGCCTTGCTTGAATATTGTTGTAGTTTGAACAGGCTTGCTCCTTAAGTCAGCCAATGAATAATTTGTCTAACCCTCACCCATTCTGATGCCATTTTCCCATTCAAATATCAATGTTAGGTGTTTAGGGGCACTTCTAGGCATTCCCTTTTCAATTTGCCGTGTTTTCCCTCCCCGAAGAAGGGACCCAGAGAAACATAAATTCTATGTAAAAGGCTTGTTGAATATCGTCAGAGATTGAATAGGTTTTAACACATCCAATGAACAATTGCACTAATGAGGGAGATGACCACTTCCGAGAGAGATGTGATTACTAATAGAAGATTCTCTTAAAACTTTAAACAAAAATATAGATTCTAGAAAATGCCTATCTGAACCGAATCCCAGTTATGATTGTGAATCACAATTAAGATCAACCCTTTGAGAATCTAGTAACTCAGTAATTATTCTATTGTGAATCCGGATACAGACCTTATGCAGCTCAACTTAAAATATGACAGCAGATAGCACGGATTGATTCGCTTGCAAATGTAAATCTACACCAAAACACTAAACTGGATTTCTTGGGGAGGCATTATCAATTTAATGCCATATAGATTTGTGTTGGGAATTTTTGGAGGCTGGCTATCAGTCATTGATTAATTTGAAGGAAAGCCATCCACTCTCTAAAACTCTTGCATTACGAGGGAACAAAGGTTATTGTTTGTAGTTTGCAAGGGACGGATGTACTACCCAACTTTGCTTATTTTTACATGTGAAATAGTTATTTAGGAAAAAGTGTAATTGGCAGCAGGGTTTTAACTGCTGGGAGCTTTGGAATTCACTTGTTGGGAGATTTTGCGGCAATCATTTCAATATTGACACTGTTAGAAAATGGGTGCTTCAGATTTGGAAGCTAAATGGTCAGGTTGAGGTAACTGCTATGTTGAATAATTTATTTTTTTTCCTTTTCCAATCTGGAAGATTGCTCAAAGATTCTTTCTGGAGGCCCCTGGGGATGAATGGTCTTTGTCTTAAGATTTGATAACCAGGTTTCAATCCAATGGATGATTCCACCTTCTTGTTCCCTGTTTGGGTTTGTCTACCTGGGTTGCCGTTGGAGTATTGAGATGAAAAGATTTTTATGATTATTGCCATTTTTTTTGGGCAATATTGTGCTAATGATTTGATTACCAAATTCAAGAAGCAATTGATGTTTGCTTGTTTTTGTGTTTTGGTGGAAAAGGATAGGGTACTCCCTCCTCGGATTACCTTATTTTCAAAATATGACAATTGGGTGCAGCAGATTCAACTTGAAGACTCTTATGTTATTTGCCATTCTTGTGGTAAAGTGGGCCTCTTGAGTAACAAGAAAAATCATGTTATTTGGAGGAAAAAGGAAAAAATGTCTCCTACTATTGAAGAGTCCATCACTACTGTTGAGGAGATGCAGAAAAATGATGATAGGGGGATATCTCCTATTGCCTATACAAAGATGGACTCCTCTTTTAAAGTTGCAGGGTTGGATGAGGGTTCTTTCTATAGTCTCATGAATGTTCCTTGTTACAAGAAAAGAAGTCTTGGGGAGAAGAATCCTTGTATTGCGGTAAAGCAAAAATCTTCGGAACATTTTTTCAAACCATTCTGACTTTGGGCTGGTTTCTTTGTGAGGTTTTATAATGTCTTGTTTTTTTAGCATTGTAGTTGTTCCTCTTGATTGTCCTTTGGTATTTTGTTGAATTTATTGCTTTATCTTTTTCTTTGTACAAGAGCCTGGGCCCTTTCAAAATCCTGCTTACCTTCAAAATCAAGGTTTTAACTTCTTTTTTAATTTGTACTTAGGTGTCATTGTTCCGCTCTCTAACTTTCAGAATAGCTAGGAATAAAATGTGTTAACTGTGAAAAGTTAATTCACCATTTCTGCCTGTTGTATATTTCAAGGGGCAAACTTTTCTCTCCTCTGTGAAAGTATAAAATTATTTTCTTTGTAAAGGTCAGTTTTGAGGGCAGAGGTCTCTGTATATGGGATACAGAGCATCAGATCTGGAGGTCTGTGGCAGATGCAACTCAGTGAACATTAGAGAGGAATAGAGGACTTGTATAATTGCCATATAAGTGGCTGCTGCATCAAAACCTAAAACATATAGCTATGGACTGTGTCTAATCTGGTGGTATGCAGACGGACTAATCGCTAGATCATGCTTTAGGCGAAACTTAGAACTACCAGGTAGCTTTTATTTTGGGGCTTTCGGCTTAGTACCAAGCATTGTTTGCTGTGATCACAAATTCCAGTCTCGACTGGTCAGTTATTCATGCCATCTTTGCAGACCATATACTTACAAGGTGTATGCATTTTTTTGGTGAACAAACTTTCACAAAAGAATTACACAAATGTAGTTCAACAATTCAGGTACATTGACATTGAATTTTTTACTGTTATGACATAGTATCATGTCTCATCTGAATAGAAACAACAAATTTGATTGGTATGCAGTCCCCAGATCTTTTAAACAGTAACTGGGTAAGCAGTCTTAGAATAAGACACCCTCCCCTAACCATCCCGTCACTCTCCTCCATTTATTGAATCTACAACACATTTTGTTGGATTTTAGTTAAATCCGAATAATTTTAATAGACGTTCAGAGCATCAGATCAAAACCTCGGTTCTCAACCACAGTACAGATTCGGCTTCATCTTAATTAGAATGAAAGCAACCCATAATAACAAAATGCAAGACTTGACTAAATATATAAGACAGTGTTAGGATGCCATGGCCGGGGTAAAAGGGAACACTTCAATATTCACATAGTTGGAGCTATTATTTGTTTTTGGAGCTGGTGACGCTCGGTACTCAAATGCCAACACAAGGCTCATTGCTCGAATGGCAGCCCATGCTTGCTTCAATGTTGAAGTTCAAAGTTCCACCACATTTAGGCTCTCTGATATAGCCAGGTTTATGAATTTTGAGTCAATAAGGCTCAGTGCTCAGATGTTAACTGGTGCTTACTAGGATCAGGATGTTGATGTTGGATAAGTGTCTTATATTTTTCATCTTTAATCGTCTAGATGGGATCAACCTTGCAAGTTGATTGGAAGCAATTTTCTGATACTTAAAATGTTTTTTTTTTTTAAAAAAATTGAATACTATTTTGGGTATTTTCTATTTCCACCCATGTTTTAAGACAATTGTGTTTATTTTTTACATGATTTCATGTAATTATAAAACCGCTTTTGATGTGTCTATTTATATCTACATGTTTAAAGGTGAAGTAAGAGAGATAAATTATCGTATCAAAGAATAGTTGAATTTTTGTAATAGTGAAAAATTTTACTGTATTGAGATTTTTTATCTATAAAGATTTTTCCAGGTCTACGTATTTTCTTTATTTTCAATTATTCTATTTTTTATCAGATTATATATCCACTATTTCTATTGTACAGATTTATCAGACTTCTTTTTTTCTTCAATCAAAATTCAATGATCCACTATAAGTCCATTACATCTAGACTCTGGGTGATGAACCTGTTGTCCAAGGCAGGTGAACTTAGTGAGCTAGGGATTAAACATAATTCCAACAAAAATCAGCTCAGCCCTGTGATCAGCAAAAACCCAATAGTCTCAACTCTCTGTAAATGGCAAGAAATTGGGGTCTGTCCAATCTGGTGTTTTCCCATATGCTCGCATGTAATGTCCACTTGGCCAATGTTGAATTTATTATATCCTATAAATCATGGAAGACAACCCAAAAGACAGTGATCCTTAACATATAATGCCCACTTGGCCAATGTTAATTGCCCTATATCTCATCAATATGAGGACAACCCAAAAAGAAATGATTCTTAACTCGTCCAGAGTATGCATATTATAATCTTTCTTGTGACTTGAACATCAGTTAAAAAATAAAAAATTCACAAAAACCTCAGCTCCAGATTGCTAGACTTACAGTGAATCCCAAAATTACAGAATAGCTGAAAAGAAAAGAGAGGGAAAATAGTTGAAAAGGTTACAGTAAATAATGCCGAATTGAGCTAGAATACTTTTGGGTCAGCTGCAGGTTCCTCAAGGGGATTGCTGCCCTTCTTCCCAGCCTTGAAGAGGCAATACCCTGCAATCTCCCTGAACTTGGGGACGCTACGAAGATCAACCTTGGTGCCATCGGTCAACGTGATGACGATATCCCCCCATTCTCCAAACAAACGAGGCACCACTTGCACATCCTCGATAACACTATAAGAGAAGTCTCTTCTATCAGAGCCACTGAGGCCTGATATGACAGTGACCCTGACATTGGTAAACCTGTACCTCAAGAACATTGCTCTGAACACAGCTGCCACTGTGAGTGGCAGCCATAACAGAGAAAACCCAAATATTAGATTTGCCACAAGGTCGCCATAGTGGGCTCCCCCATCAAAGAAGATCTGTTCTTCTTCTTTTTCTTCTGTGTTCCTTGTCGGTGGTATTCTTGTTCTTCTGCTTGGAGTGGGTGTTGAAGATGATGATGATGCTACTTTAGGCGTAAAGGAGGAGAGTCTCTTTGAATTGTGACTTATGAATTTCAATGGTTGGAATGACTGCCTGGGAGGTGGTGAAATAGAGGAAGATGGAGTGATATGCAGAGACGAAGTGTATGGGAGTTTAGGCAATTTTGGGTTTGTAACGAGCATGCAGCGAGGAGACATGGATGAAGAAGCCATGTTCAAGTAAGATGTTGTCTTCATCTGCTTCCGTCCAGCTTCATCTTTGCCTCGCCCCAATTCTGGATTTGTGTGGCAGCGCTTCTTATCCACTTATCCTCTGCTTGTAAAACACAATAAATCTAAATTACATGCTCAATTATTTAGTCAAATTCGAATTTGGGAGTGAAATAAATGATGTATAGATATCTTAAATACATACTTAACAATTGTCCTTTAAATTTGATTTATTTTTTATTTTTCAGTGTATTGTTTTATAATTATTATTTTAATTATAATTAATTATATTTTAATTATGATTTAATATATGTTTTCTATATAAAATGGATAATCTAATTTTTAAAATCAATTATTGAGAATTAAGAAAAGGATGCAAGACGATATAATTAATAACCACCTACATTTTTCTTGGCATTCTTTATTTTTATTTTTAAAACAATTTAGTAATTTAAAAGTGTTTTTTTTTTAAACAAAGAAAATAAAAGAAGTGGATAAGATTGAAATGGGAAATAGAATTATATTTTATTAATATTACAATTCTAATAAATTTCTCTATTTTTGTTTTTAAAATGATTTAACAATTTAAAAATAGTTCTTTGTTTTAGAAACAAAGAAAAAAAAAGAAATTGATAAAATTGGAATGAAAAATAGAATTATATTTATCGATATTTCAATTCTATTAAATTTAAAATTAGTTTTACTTTTTTATTTAATTATTTATTAACTTAATAAATTTATCAATTATTATTTTTATTAATATTTGCATTTTGATATATTTTTTAAAATTGATATTCGATTACTAATAAATTTTAAATTTGGGTACAATATATTACAACTACCAATAGCTACAGACACTATGTTCTTCATTGCAGTCCTAAGGCTCTACCTCTTTACCCTTCTCATGCATCTTTTCATTCACTTGGATCTTGTTGGCTTCAAAGAAATCCACACCAGGAAAGTAAACTATAGATGGTAAAATTCTTTCCCAACCATTGTTGTGAAAATTTGACAAGTAATTTCCAAGTCTTGCATTTCAGCAACTCTTTTTAATTCATATTGATGCAACTTGCAGTATTAATTCTAAAAATCAATATATTCTTTATGAAATTTGATGTCCACTTTCCTTTGGTCTTGACGCTAAAAATCAACATCTTTAATGTTTGTCATGAATACAGTTGTTGAGACTTCATTTATAATCTCCATAAAACTATTAGCTAGTATCTTCAAAGTAAATGTAACATGTTCAATAGCATTCAGTGTGTGAGTCTAAAAGAAAACTTAGTAAGGGATCTTATTTTTCCTTGGTATAATTCCTCATTTCTCTTTTTCTAGATAGACCACAAAGAAAAAAGAAAAAAGAAAATACAAACCAAAAACATTATTTGCATTTAAACCTTTGACATATCCACACAAAAATCTCATACCAAGACACATTACTTTTACAATCTCATCCCAAAATATTTCCCATTGAGACGGACCAAATAGCACAAGTAAATTTACACTTAAAAAAAATATGCTCAACATCCTCAACACAGTTACAAATTATACAAGAACTTTAAAAAAAAACAAACAACCATTTTTTCAATAACATTCATCTAAAACAACAGTTTCAAGCTCGATTTTTTTAAACCAATAATATTTTACCTCATCAGACCACTCTTTTTCCTCAAGGTTTAGGTTCCAAACTTGATTGACATGTTTTAACACATCATAAGATTCAGTCATAATGTCATTTAGGCCAAGTGATTTCATTTTTAGGAGGGGAGTTCCATCCTTTCATTTAATATTATCATAGCATTTAAGATTGAACTTTCCATATATTGGAAACTGCATTCTTTTCATGGAATTTGCAATGATAGAATTGGTTCTTTTGTTCATGTCAAGGATACCAAATTTCATTTTTAGTTGCTTCCATGTTTTCAACTCATTATTGTTAAAAATATCTTAAGTAAAATTTTGCAACTCCCAGTCTCTCTCATTCATTTGTGGAGCAACCTTGCAAAAGTGTTAGTGGTTATTTTTTGAAGAAAGATTCCACCATATTGACTTGAAGATTGTTAGAGTTGTCATATATTAGCTAAAAATTAATTAATCTTTAATTGATTATTAGTCTAATTAATTCTCATGCACTTAAGCTAAACTTAGGATTGCTTTATTACTTGAGCTAATATTAGATCATTATGTCTCATCTCATGTGATGTTGGCACTTGTCATGATCTGATCCTTAAATTCTCATTTAGGGTTTTGCTCTGATAAGCTCACTCAACCCTCATTGTAAATATCTCAAGCTTTCATATCTTCTTGAAAGTCTCTTGCTTTTGTAGTTTTTTCTTGTTGAGGAATATTGCATATATTGTTTGCAGATCTCTTGCGTAGAAGGTGTATTTGTTTGTTGTTTGATCCCGTGGCTCATGTTTTTGTGCTTGTTTCACAATTCTAATATGGTATCAAAGCATGGATTCAACGAACCCCTTCTCGATTTATGGGGTTTATTTTCTTCAACAAGGGGTGCAAGCTTCAAATTTGAATCTACTTTGCTCTTTTTAGTGAATTTTGGAGGTGGATGAATTTTTGGTGCATTTTGGCATGCAAAGAACCTTACCATTGGATTCAAAGTTGTCGAGAAAGTCAAATTTGGCTTTTTTTTCACCTGATTTCGAGTTTTTCCTTTATTTACCATCTGATTCGAGTAGTGCTATTGTGTGAACTCATACAAATTCTTGCTATCTTGATCCTAATCATCATTTTTTTAGAGGAGGTTCTTCATTTCAGCACTATATCAGTCTTCATTCAACAACAGTCTACAACTTCGTGTTTTTGTGATGTTTCCTGCATGTTCCTACTTTTTAGGACATTGTCTTGTTTGAAGGCTTCTTCAGTCCTTCACTTGGATTTCATCTCTTTTTGGAGTAGAGTTTTTCCCATGAGGTTTTCTCTATTTCTCCGCATTATAGAGATCTTTTGTTTGTACATGGGTATCTTACATGGCCTTGTTTATCGAGACCCACCATGCATTCTATTTTAAGGGTTTTTAGCTACTCCCTAAGTTCATCTTAAGGGGGGTGTTAGAGTTATCATGCATTAGCTAATAATTAATTAATCTTTAATTGATTATTAGTCTAATTTATTCTCATGCACTTAAGCCAAACTTAGGATTGCTTTATTAGTTGAGCTAATATTAGATCATTATGTCTCATCTCATGTGATGTTGACACTTGTCATGATATGATCCCTTTCTCATTTAGGGTTTTTCTCTTATAAGCACTCAACCCTCACTGTAAATATCTTGAGCTTTCATATCTTCTTGAAATTCTCTTACTTCTGTAGCTTTTTCTTGTTGAGGAATATTGCATATATTGCTTGTAGATCTCTTTTGTAGAAGGTGTATTTGTTTGTTGTTTGATCTTGTGGCTCATGGTTTTGTGCTTGTTTCACAATTCTAACATTCCACCATATTGACCTGAAGATAACCACTTCATTTTTAGTTTTATTAACAGCTTCACAACCATCCAATTGCACACTTATTGACTCCCAAGCCTTCCAAATGCTACCAAACACAACAGATCCTGAAGGTTTAACATAAAATTTTCCAAATAAGATGTTCTGAGGATGCAAGATTTTATATTGCTTTGCTACTTTGTAGACTACTTCTTGGATATTTCTTTTGAGCAACACTTTCCATGGCTTGTTAGCTATAAAGGCTTTTAAAATCTATTTAATAAACAAAAAAATCCATGAATTTTTAGATCTTTTAAGCCCAATCCACCTTTGGCTTTGCTCATGCAACACCATTCCCAGTTAACAACATGATTTTTCTTTAACCCCTTACCATCAGATGATAGAAAGCCTCTAATTACTTTTTTAATATTATTAATTTGGTAACTTGTAGATGGCAATATTGATGCATAGTATATGGAATAGGAGGCAAGTATCTTTTAACATACCTAAACTTTGCTTGCTAGAGAAAGACAATTCTTGTTCCACTATTTAACTTTTATTTTTATTTTTTTAAACGTCTAGTCCCACATATCTTTAAGAGAAGGCTAAATAGAGAATAGGATCCCTAGATATCTTACAATTTTATTTGGTCCCTCCCATTGCCACTTGAATTTATCCCTCCAGTCAAGTGGGTCTTTCTCCTAACTCAACCTATTTGATTTTATTGTAGAGATCCTTGAATCAAAAGCTTGGCAAACAATCTATTAACCATTTTACCAATATTTCCTCTTCCAAAGCAAGGAACAAATTTGTGCCATCTACAAATTGTATATTAATCAAATCATTATTGTTAGGAAATTTTAGACATTGTATTTTGGGTCCTAACCTCTATGACCTCAACTTATAGTATAGTGCTTTAGAGATTATAACAAACTGTGCATGGCTAATGGATAGCCTTTCCTAATAGATCTCTCTAACCAGAATGGTTCAAAGAGGGTCCCATTAATTTCTACTTAAGTAGAAGTGTCCTTAAACAAAACTTTCACCATTCTACAAAACCCCTCAGGGAACCCAAATGCTTCCAATATTTTCAATACAAAGGACCATTTCACTCTATCATATGCCTTCTCAAATTCCAATAGTAGCATACCCATATTATGATTGATTTTTTTTCCTAGTATAATGCTTCCTAGCTTGTAATGAGGTTTTCCAAGATGTATTAGCCTCTAATAAACCTAGTTTGGGTTTTATTAACTACCATTGGAAGAACATCATTTAGTCTCAACATTAGAAGTTTTTCCAAAATTTTGTACATGAAATATTTAGTAGAGTAATAGGTCTCCAATTCTTGATTTTACTTTTATCACCATCCTTAGGTAGGATTTTGATTATACCTTTGTTGATATTTTTTCCCAATGAACCTTTCTCTACTACTTCCATATAGACCTTAAATATATCTTCAACCACCTAGGCAATATTGGTTTTAGAAAATTTCATAGGCAACCCATCTGCACCAAGAGGCTTTCCATTTTTAAAAGAAAGGATTACATGAGGAATTTCTTCTTTTGAAATAGAATTCTCAAGTTCAGTAGCCATTTTGAGGTTAACCTTATTTGGGATCATTTACTTACAAATTTATTGAGCTTGGATACACTTGTATTTTTATCCTTACCAGTAAACAACTTCCTATACAAATCAAAAAATACTTTAATAATGTATTTTGTATTGTGTAGCCACTTCTCATTTTATTTGATTGGTCCAACTGCCTGAAAATTATTCTTAACCCTCATCATGTTGAAGAAGAATTTTGACCCTTTGTCCCCATCTTTCACCCAATTCAATTTTGCTTTGATCCTTGCACCCTAAGATTTTTTAACTTGGTAGCATCTAAGATTATTCTTGATATCACTTAATTGGTGCACAATTTTTTCATTCTCTCTATCATTTTGGGTCAGTTTTTCAATGTCCAAGAGCCTATCTTGAAATTCCAACTCTTGCCTCCTACCTTCTATAGAAATTTTTTTACCAACAATTTTTAAAAGATCTTTAAATTTTTCTACCAATTCAACCTAGAAATAAATTTCAAACTCTTTATGATAGAATATCTTTTTGATTCTTCTCATGGTAGCAAAACCATCTAAACAATCAAAAAATTTCAAAAGAGAAGTGTTGAGATTGAACAAATTATGTCTCCTTATTATAACCTTTTTCCCTTCCTCTTTGATTATGATATTAGCCTCAATAAGACAATGAATAGATAGTGTGCTAG